>JAOBAT010053326.1:6934-52483 GCA_026413305.1 Hydrozoanthus tunicans
CTGCTGACAAGTCGACAAGCGCCCACGCTCACTGACCCCAATCAACCCGAAACACGCACATACAAACTAGAATTTCTCGGAAAATAAGCGCGACACCAGAAACAAAAATTTAGATATGTCCTCAACACCTTGAAGGATTTCATTTTAAAAATGTTGATTTTAGAATTCATTTCCCCTTTAATGGTTTGGAACCTGAATGAGCTCCTTTTACACTTTCCTCTTAAGCTCAATTTATCTGCAAGTATTCAACGATCTTTTCGCCTTGTTTTAGTATCTTATGTGGTTTGAGGAGTCAGTTTAAAATACTGTTGAACCTCGACCCTTTAGAGCTCGAATACCCCGTTATCTTGAAGCAAAACTGACTCCCTCTTTGGACTTGCCAAATTTATTCACTGTAATTCTAACCCCTACAACTCGAGACCCAGATTGCTCGAAGAAGTTCCATTTTCCATGGACAATTCGAGTTACAAGGGTTCGACTGTAAATGAAAAACCGACAACCATGCCATAACCAACTAAGGTCTCCGCATTGCTAAGCCTCATCGCCTTTCCACAAACTTGTTATAAATCAAAAATATACATACTCTTATTTAGAAATGTTGATGGCGTCATATTAATTCAAAACGCTGATTATTTCGCTTGTATACTTATCAAGCTATGCATCAAAATGCTATGTTTACAGATAAACTGATTGTTGTGTCAAAAATAGCACATGTTTTGCCAGTTTTCCTAAACAATTACCATTACCCCACAACTTTTTTCGTCAATCAATCAAATCTCAACAGGACTCTCTGAAGAGAAAAAATAGAAAAAAATTGAGTGTTACGTACATACTTAGTATAAATTATAAATATACATACTCTTATTTAGAAATGTTGATGACGTCCAATTGAATTCAAAACGCTGTATTGCATCAAAACGTTTTGTTTACAGATAAACTGATTCTTGTGTCTGTGAATGATTGTGCAGTGGCGAGAAAAGAAGCATAGGGGAAGGAGGCTGGAGATTTCCAGTAACATTAAACCCTTTCCTAGCTTATCAGTGGTTCGTAGTTCTTAGATTGATTCCATAGTCTTTTTTGGTGTTGGCAATATAATCGCTTGATTTTCTGCACACTTGTTCCCAGACCTCCCGAATATATGTACACACTCTCATTATAATAGGTGTGGCAATTATTTTACAGTTTGTAGTCCAACATGTACCAAGTCGACTTACGAAGCTTATGGGTGTGGAAGAACCTTTGACCGCAAATGTGTTGGTAGGTCTTCCAAGATATCCATAAGAAAGAGACAATTTTGTGAGTTTCTGCTTGCGTGTCGTACTTTACTATGCTCCTATGAATGTTTATTGCTCCTTCACCCTTTCAGCATGACCAGTTTATCAACATCTAACTTCTCCCTACTTAACAAATATGAAATATGACATTTGAACTGAAAAAAACGAGATCGACCAAACAAGGCCAACTGCTAGTGATTAAAAAAATCCTTCCAAGTTGATTGCATATATATATATATATATATATATATATGTGAAAAGTATGAACCTAGTTGGGAGAATTCACCAGCATGGCACTTTATGTGTTTGGGCTGAAAGGTTTAGCTGCGAAATTTTCCCAAACTAATCACATGGAAACTACGAATTCTGTAGTTGAGAAAATTCATCATCAAAACGTTTGTCGTGTTTTGGACGCGGTTTGTTCGATGCTTAGAATATGTATGAAAAGGATTTTTAGTTAGAAGTTAGATAGATTTTGAAGTCTCTTTTCTTACTGTTTTAATATTGAGGGACTAGTTTTAGTCTTTGCTTAAGACAAAACAAAGCAACTGGCTACCTAAAAATTCATTCCGTTTGGAAATAGTTTGTCGGTACTAACATTTTTACCACCGTCCTTATCATCATTGTTATCATCAATACTAAATTTTTTCACTTACAGAAGTTTCCGTGCCTTTAACAAGGTCTAAGCGAGGGAATACAACAGAAAACATGGCCAGTAAGTATTAACATTAATATTATTGCTGTAACTATTTTTATCACTATTATCATCATCATCACACTATCATCATCGTCACCATCATCGTTAATACTATCATTATTATTATCAATATCAATATCATTATTTAAATTTTAGTACAAATCTGACTCATCTTTGTCCCTGTTTTTCCACACCGTGTTTCCAATTACTCGCTTTCAATGGATTCATATTTCTTGTATGATAAATATATTATTTTTGTTTTTGGATTGCAGCAAAAGCAGGCTCAACAATTGCAGTACAGCCTTCCTCTCAAGTTCTGCTTGTCAACCTAATGAACACATCAAACTCGGTGATCAATATAAGATTTCACGAAGATACAGTCAAACAGTCCCGCGTATTCAAGCTGGGATCAGGGTTTCTAGTTGATGTTGAGTTATCTGACACACATCTCATGCCAACTTACAGAGACTTCAATGCCAACCTATCCAATGAAAACGAACAATTCAAAGACATACAAGGGTTCGAAGCAGTTTCGAGAGCATTTTGCCGTTTTCCAGCTCCAGATTTTTACACAATTACACATACTTTGCATAAGGAAAGAGAAACTTTGATTAGGAACCGAACATGCGCAGAAGAGTCTGAGTATGGATGTCCAGTAGGCGTTAAAGAAGGTGAAGTGTACTACTATAGAACGTTAAACACCATGTGTGATACTCTGCCGAGAGCTAAAGTTGGTACCAACTCGTCCAACTGCACTCTACAGCCTTCAAGAGAAAACCTTTACTGTACCAGCTACAGCCATATTCTTGGTGACGTATTTGATATCCAAAAGTTCGAGGAAGAGTCTGTTTTAGCATTTTCGAGGAAGAAATGCAAGAACGATTTTCTCAACTGCGAAGGCTGCAAGAACAAGTGTAAGAGAAGCTGTAGAAACAAGCTTTCTTGTTCTTGTTGCTTTAAAGGATGTGTGAAACCATGTACCACTTTTTATACCGAAAGCAGCGCTGACAACTGTCAGTTGCAACGCAACTCCTGTACACGTGGAGACACTAGCGAGTTCACGTTACTCGTCCATAAGCCATCTAATCTGACCTTACAATTCAACTGCTACTTGGAGCAAATTGTACCAATGACATTGTATGAGATAAAGTACCGTATAAGGCATACTAGTGGGAGGTACAACTCAGGCTGGGTCACGGGGAGTGTGACGTCAAAAGAATTGGAGACTGCGCAAAAGGCATCATCTTATTCAGGAGAACTTAAGATAGACTCGCTCCGGATTACTCACAAACTAAACTTTGGTCTTCAAAGATTTCTCTACCTTAGAGCTGAAAGAAAAAGTCCTGACGAGCCGTTTAGCTTCAAAGTTGCTCGTGTCGTTGAGAATGCAAAATTAAGAAAGTTTTCTTCTAACGCTGTAACGGTGCAACTAACCCATCCTTTTGCCATTGCGAGCCAAACTTGGAACCGCTCTAGGACATGCCATAGATTATCAAAATGGAGAAGTATTTTCAGAAAACCATATGATCTAACGGATGTCAACGTCATCATAACACGTGAGAAATCAGACAGATCATTATTTTACAAACTTTACACTCCGTCCCAGCCACCGAGTCTTGAAATATTCATACCTAAAACCGAATCAGTGTTGAGATACTTGCAATACAACTCAAGCATCAGTAATGATGCAAGCTTTCACAGTGCTTTGATAAGAAGTGACATTGCTTGGAATCTGCATATATCAGGGAAGCTTACGGCCTGCCCTGGAGTTCTAAATATACGGATTGTTGATGAGGTAGACAGAATTCTTGTTCTTCACTACGACGTGCTCTTGCTGTGCCCCAATGCAGAATTTAGATTGGAGGTGAAGGTACCACGTAATGGAGATGGCGATAGGGTAAAGAATTTGCATGTGATATAGAGGATATTACATGGCCGCGCGGAAATACGATTTTTATCTTCAAGTGTTAAAAAAATATCTCACGAGTGAGCGCAGCGAACATACTTAGTGAGAAGTAAACTTGGTACTTCCGTTCTTTTTTTACCTCTAACGTTATTGTAAATATATTGTTCGCACTATCTATTTATTATGAAGATTATTCATCTAGTCGATTGAATGAGTACAGTTAAATCGTTAATGCTAGACACAGATTTCACTCGAAGTCCGTGAGATATGACCTCGGTTATGTAATGCAACCCATGTCTTGGTTTTTTATTCAAACTGTACTCACACTCTCTATATATTTTGTACACCTACTTTGCCATTGCTTTGTCATTGCATTAAACACTGAAAAAGGCAGAAGGTCTAAGCCAAAATTTATCGCATTTGTATTTTTGTTTACAATTCTAGTTCTAACTGTTTTTGTTGCCCACTGGTAATCGAACTATACGTACTAACGGGACTCTATGTTTAATTGCAGGAACGGCTATTTACTGTTTATCTCTTTGACTCCAATAAAGAGTTTAAGCTACAACTAGCAGTGGTTGATAAAAGTAAACAAACTACAAAAAGATTTGCACCAGAAAGCAAGGATGTTAAACGTAACCCTTGGGTAATTCTCTTCCCATTATTCAGTGTCACTGGGTCTATTCTTCTCGTTTTAGTTCTACTTATGATCTATGCACAGTCCACTGCTCCAAAGAAGAAACTCAAGAACAGCAAGTCAACAAGCTCTGGTTGGTCGTGGGTTAAAGAGAGTTTCAAAGGCGAGAAAGATTACAAGGGTATGTTAAACACTTCAAGATATCCAAACAGGCTTCGAGGGCGTCATCTGATACTTGTTGTACTTGTTGTTGTGGCAAGAGTTGCATTTAGTTTCGTTTTCTCGCTTTCTACTGGATATACTTTCTTAACTATCTACCATTCGCATAATCTTAATATAGTTCTAGATTTTCCACAATTCGTTCGAGATAAAATTGAGGAAAGTAACACAATTGCATTGGAAATGGACCAATTTCGTGAACGTGAAATAAAATCTTATTTGGATCACAGTGAAGACATTCAAAGGTCATGTGACCATTTTCTCGTTGAGCAACTGAGTCAACTCAAGATCAAAATGGGATGTTCTATTCAAGAAAATTATCTGAGGATTTATAACAAGATTAGCAAGAAAGTAACGGAGAAACTAACTCGAGGAATGGATGAACTGAAGGCAAGAATAAGAGAAAAGATTGATGGATACGAAATAGAAGTTATGCAAAAGATGGAAAACATAAGGCAGGAAGTTTCAGATTATGCAGAACACATCTACAACAATGGCTGGTTTGCACTTCCTCGTGCCGCTTTTGATGTTTTCCAAAACAGAAAAAGAAGAGAAATCTCCAAAAGCCACAGTGCAAATGACAGGACAACTGAACAAATTCCAAGTACCACTACAGGGATTAATAAAAGTGATTCAAGCTCTCGAAGAAAAAGAACTGTTTCAGAAAACAAATTCATTCGTTTTCTGGATTTCCTTGGCGTGTTAGATATCGAATGGCTTGAAGAAGTAGAAGACAGTGTAAGTCGGAAACTACGTTTTCTGATAGATGGATTTTCAGACTTGAGTGAAGTTTTAAAAACGGGAAAATCCCCCAGACATCCTCTAAGCGTCGTATTGATGTGCCCCTTCCAATACATCAAGAATGCGACAAGGGAAGGTTTGAGAGAAGAACTGACTAACTTACGTGAAAATTCGTACAGCGAAGACGAGTTACCTTCATGTTTGAGCATCAACATATCAAATTACTTTGCTTTAAACAAAACTGAAGATAATGAATACTCAAACACTTGGTATTCTTTTTCTGAAAAAATAATCTTTGACAACCTTCAAAGCCTCGTCCTCAACAAATCATCCGCCAACAAATCGTCTTTAATAGAGGCACAAAAACAAGGTTCGTATTTTAACATTGAACTCGGTGACGTACTTGAAGAAGAAATTGATGCACAAAAAGAATCCTTAATCAAAAACAATCAACACAGTTGGAATGATTTAAAAAACATCACAAGCATCTACAACGTCAACGTCTTTCTTATTACTCAGAAGGCCGTGTGGGGAGTTATAGCAATTCTAGATATTCTTCTTCTCATTTATCGTAGCACTCAAACTTACCAAGTTGGTTTGAGGCTTATACAGGGATTTGAAGAAACGATTGAGCATGAACAAAACGAATTTGAAGATAGAATGTTCAATGCCAAGTCTCGGGCGCAAAGCATATTGGGTAGCGTTTTTCATCTTTTATTAAGAGCTTTCGGCAGGTTTCTCTCGCTTTGTAAGAACTTACAAAAGCGCATTGTCAACACCAATTTTCTTCCTATAGCTATAATCGCTGGATTAGGAATAATTAGTTTGTATTTATTTGTTGCAGTGGTGTTTAATGTTATCAATGTAACTGTTATCGAGGAGTTTGGTGGTTTCAAGTTGGTGTCAGCACGATTAGACGCCGATTTCTTGTTAACTAACCGAGCAACCTCCGACAGTGTCGATTTTATCAACGACTATGATATGGAAATCTACAGGGAAACAATGAATTCCACGATTTCCAACTTTAATCGTTGGGTTGAGGAAATAAACAATGATCAGCACAAAAAGATAGAACTGTTTAATAAAATGATGTGTTCTCTAGAAGGAAACACAACTATTTGCGCCAAAATTGAACCACAGCTGGTAAAAATCGACTTTCAATCCTGTATCATTCCAAAACTTTTAGCCTCGAGATTTGAAGGATACGATTCTCAAGTGTATCGCGGGAAACTTAAACGTGAATTGAATAAGTATATTGATGCTTTTAGGAATATTTTACTCGACACAATTTATCTCACTATTGCATATATAAGTGTTGTTTTACTTATGGCAGCCTTCTCAGCGGCCGCGTTTGTGTTTTTTAAATCTCAAGGTTTGATAAGAATAAAAACTTTGCATGTGTACAGCGGTCTACCAGCGGAAGTTCTTGATCAGTTTGAGGTAATGGATCAAGACGACCATGAAAGCGACAACAAAAGAAAAGCTTATGCATCAAAAACCAAAGGGAAACTGGAAATTCCTAAAGTATTTCTAAGCGACTCGAATGAAAATATTAGCGGCAACTCAAGTTTAAACGATTAGCTCGTTCAAATAAACACAACGCACTTCATAGTCCCTTGGAAGTACCTTCTCCCATTCAACACCTGAACATGTACTATGTCAATTTAAAGCTTAATAATAGTTTGAAGATTGTCTATATTGGTGGTGATTCGTTAATTATTTTAGTATACAGTATACAATATTGAAAAATTAAGCTTTTGACTGTAGCTTCTGCCATGTACAAGTTTACATTACACAATTTTCTAAATGAGGAACAGCAGTGAAAAATAAATGTCAAAGTCTTTTAAGGTTCTCGAAATGTTAACATTGTTTTCAACTGGTGACGTCAGTGGTTGGGCGGGCAATTTTTCACTTTTGAAATCTGCTGCCAATGCTTAACTTTTGGACAAAAATAAGTAGCCATTCTGAAGAATACCTCGAGATGCATCATCAGCCCAAGTTTGGTTTAGATTAATTCAAAGGTTATAGATTGGCGGTAGATTTAAAAATCTATAGAACATTTTCCCTACCAACAACTGACGTCATCAGTTGAACAATTAAATGTCAATATCTCGAGAGCCATAAAAGATTTTGACAATTTTTTCCCCGCTATTCCTCGTTTATCTAGGTCTATCCACTGACATAACAAGATTTTTATGTCTTAGGCACTTCAAGTCCCAAGTAGAGTTTTGATTGTTATATGTAACTAACTTCGTACTGGAGGAATACCTATGAAAAGAATTGCGGATAAAATGAAACTAAAAAAAAGTTCACACTGAGAGTGGGGAATGAAATTCCATGACTTTCCATAACTTTTCAATGACCAATTCAGAAACCAAAGAATCCACTCCAACAAAACATACTGTTTGAGCAAACTTTAATTCAATTTTAAATGCTAATTACACCTTCTAAACACTGAAAAATGAACGTGACATTCTCGATTTTAGAAAAAACACACTTCAACTTGTTAGATCTAATGCAGCTTTATTATATAGTCAATTTTAAAAGCATAGGTTTTTTTCAAACAAAACCATAACTAATAAAAAATTATGTGACTTTATCATGACTTGACATGACCTCGGCCGTTTCCCTGAAATTCCACAGTTTCTAGGCTTGGAAAATGCCTTTCCAAATTCTAAGAGTTTTCAGTGTGAACCTTGTCGTAAGAAATGTGTAAGGACAAAAACGTAAATCCAAAATAAAAAAACTGTTTAGCTTGCTCTACCGAATCTAAAACAGAATAGACTTAGAGGTTTTCAATCATTCCATTCTGATCTATATCCTCTCCTTACGGCGGGCCCGAATTTTTTTCTCAAGGCCTCCGGAATCTGAATCGGGTTAAGGCCTTCCCTTTGAATTAACGTTGGAAGCCTTTTTCTTTCCATGCACTCGGGTTCGATTTTGTCCCTGGTAAGTTTGTGATCAGTTTGGTACAACTTAACCTGTCTCACCAGGTCAAACCGCATAAGTAGCACCCATAGTACCTCTCCAAGTAATTTTGTAAACATAGAAATTGAAATAACAACTAGTAGCAGGTAGAAAGTATCCAAAATGATACCCCGCAATGCCAGGATGAATGGTTCGATCCCCTTTTTATACTCTTCTTTGTAGCTGAGGCGGTCAAACTTGGTAAACCTGCAGAACAATAACAAAATGCATTGAAAGTAAAAAGCTACATAATAATAATAATAATAATAATAATAATAATGATAATATCTAGCGAGCTAATCGCCATTACTTGAAGTCAAGGACTAAATTGCGAAGGACGCAGCTCAACGAGTTCGGACCGAAAGCATGTTAAGGCGCATATCGCTGTCGCTATACGGCCCATCCATGACCTCGGAGCACAGCTCCACAGCCAGATAGAATTAGCTGGGTGTCGATTTTGTTGAGGGCGAAAAACCGGAGAGCCCGGAGAAAAACCTTCGAAGTCAGATTGAGATCAACAAATCTGAGCCCACATGCGGAACCACATCTCGGGTCCACAGTGGTGGGAGGCACGAGCGCTAACCGCTCGGCCATCCTGACTACATTTTTTTGTGTGAGTTAAAATCTTTTGAAAGTTCTGTTCACTTTCAAGACTATAATGACGTTTAAAAACGTGGGTCGTGTGGACCGAGAGACAAAGAAGTATTCTAAGGAGTAAGGTAATAGTCTCTTTGCAGTGAGAGGTCACGTGATCACAGCTACCTTAAATTAATTAGCTATGACAAAGGATGTTCAGAAGCGGAAAGAGCAGGTCAACATTAGTGAAATGACAGGGCTTCAAGTCTCGACGTTAGGTACTTCAAAAATGACAGCAAATTTAAAACCAAAATTTTTTAAGTAAATTTATCTGAAAATTGTACTGTAGAGCAAACCTTGCTCTCTAGTCACACAAATCTTCTGTTACTCGCCGTTTCTTACATATGAAAAGTAGAACCCCTTAATAATAGAAATTTTCGAAAATAAAAACTTTTCTTGCTGTTCCTGTTACACTTTTTAGACGTGGAAATTTTCTTTCGTTATTCGACTTTTGAGTTCGCAGATGATAACATAAAAAAATGAAGGTTGATAGGGACTTTAAGGTAGATATGGTCAAGTGACTCCTAGCTACAAAGAGCCTATTCCTCTGGGAATTTAAAGCCTATATTACACAAACAAAACAAGTCCTTCGAACTCTGCCTGTGCCCAAGAGGAATTACTTAACAAAGAAGGCTACCCAGATATTCAACCCTCAGTAAGGCCGGGGATCGAACCAAGAGCATCACGCTTAGCAATTGTAGCTCTCACCATCTGGGTCAAGGTCGCACACACACTTGGTGTGTAGAACCTTCTCTGGTTCCACCAATTTACTCTTATCGAAAGTTCTTTGGGTTCTAATAAATCCCTTAGTCAGATAGTATTCAGAAGTCTAGATCAAAGGCTTCAAGTGCCTGTCAACAGACGGTGTTGTGAAAGAAGGCCGCACAAATGCAAAATCCATTGCAAGGCCGGGGCTCGAGCCGAGAGCAATATCCATTGCAATCGTAGCTCTCGCCATCAGAACCAAGGTCGCATAATATACATGGTATATAGAGCCTTCTCTGGTTCCACAAAATTTACTCTTATCGAAAGTTCTTGGGTTTTAATAAGTCCCTTAGTCAGATAGTGTTTACGAGCCTAGATCAACGGCTTCAAGCCCCTTTCAACGGACTGTGTGGCGAAAGAAGGCCGCACAAATGCAAAATCCATTGCAAGGCTGGGGATCGAACCGAGAGCATCACGCTTTGCAATCGTAGCTCTCGCCGTCAGAACCAAAGTCGCACACACTTGGTATATTAGAACCTCTGGTTCCACAAAATTTACTCTTATCGAAAGTTCTTGGGTTTTAATAAGTCCCTTAGTCAGATAGTGTTTACGAGCCTAGATCAACGGCTTCAAGCCCCTTTCAACGGACTGTGTGGCGAAAGAAGGCCGCACAAATGCAAAATCCATTGCAAGGCTGGGGATCGAACCGAGAGCATCACGCTTTGCAATCGTAGCTCTCGCCGTCAGAACCAAAGTCGCACACACTTGGTATATTAGAACCTCTGGTTCCACCAAATTACTCTTATCAAAAGTTCTTGAGTTCTAATAAGTCCCTTAGTCAGATAGTATTCAGAAGTCTAGATCGGAATCTAGGCCGGAGATCGACCTGAGAGCATCATGCTTTGCAATCACAGCTCTTGCTGTCTGTGCCAAGGTCGCACACGACGTCATCAGAGACATGCTCTATCTAGTTTCAACTATATTGTTACATTTTCTCAAAAGCAGTAGAAACCTGTCAAGTGTTTGTCTAGGCTTTCTTCCTATTTAATAATAACTACAGAATTAATACGACAGAGGAAAACATCAACCCAAGAGGTAACCTATGTAAAGTGGAACCCCGCCTTACGGCCACCTCGTTATCACGGCCACCTCGTTATAACAGTCATTTTTTTGGCCAGCCTGTTGAATGGCTTTACACCTTTTTATCCCAAACGTTTTTAATACGGTCATCCCATTAATTACTACAACCAATGTTTTCTGGCCTGTAGGTGACCGTATGGATGGGGTCCCACTGTATATTTACTTCAGTGTTAATTAAACTAACCTTTGTGGTATGATAGGGTGGAATTGACATTCAAACTCTGTCAAGTTCTTGAGAAAAGCGTCTGTAAAGGCTGCAACCCTTGAGCATGTTCCCTTTACCCATGCGCAGTACTCGCTGTTGTGATGGTCAGCGGTAACACACTGATAGGTGTGGTAAAATTTAGTTTTCTTGCGCATTAAGCTAATCCTTGCACTTACTCTATTCAAAAATGCAAGAAAATGAGACGTTAGTTCAAATACTTTCCAAAATCTAACAAGTAATCCATATTTCGGCTTAAAGTGTGACAGACACAAGTGTAACAGGTAAATTTGAGTGAAACTTTGACCGATGATCCTTCTAGCTCGAGACTTTCACCCAAAGGTTATGGATTTGCAGCAGATCTAAAAAAGCAAAATTTGCTTGTCGTACTTGTGACGTCATCAGTTGAAACATTAAATGTTAGTATCTCGAGAACGATAAAAGAGTTTTTAAAACCACTATTCCCCATTTAGCAAAGGGCCAGTGCCCTTCCTGTTCCACCGCCCATGACTTCGGAAAAACTTCCTTATAAAGCTATTCTTCTCTTCATCAACTTACCTTCGTTGATAATATGGAATTTGGATCTCATTTAACATGAACGCATTGGAACTTATTCTTGTATTAGTCACTTTCCTGCTTGTCAAGATTGGCGCCATCTTGAAATCATAAAAACCAATGACATCCAATGTCTCAACTGTCAAAGAATGCTTTGCTGTCACTATGACAACATAAATAGAAAGGACGCCACAAACTCCAAGCAAGCACATGGGAATAAAACTTGTGTTGTTGATCTAAGAATAAGATAAAAAGTCGTTTTGTCAGTGCCCAAAACTAACTATCGGTTTTTAGCTGGCGTCATAGCGGCCATGTTGGTGCCCTGGGACAAAAGAATTCTGGTTATTTCATTTGTTTAGAGCACCAACATGACTGCTTTGCCTTTTGTCTTTGGCGTCTCTAGGGAGTACGTAAAAACGGAATATCTGGTGATAAGAAGGTTTTCCCCTTTGCAGGGAGACAAGGGCAAGTATCTGTAAAGTCTTTAATCCCAGAGGCCGCTATGAAGGAGCTATTAGAGACCTTCAAATTCGGCAACGAGTACGCTACAGTAAGTTTTTTTCCCATTCGTCATATTGCGTTTAATAGAGGTTTATAACTCCAATAGAGAACGACTTGCATTGACAGAGGTGCCAGGAAAGTTCCATTTTTAATGGTGAACGTTCTTTACAGTGGTGCTATATGGTTCTCTGCATTCTCTGCTCTGTTGTTCTCTCTATTAGTCTCTTTTACAATAACTTCGAAGTCGGATTCGGAGTCAATTTGTAATGGAGGTTTATAACTCCAATAGGGAACTACTCGCATTGACGGAGGTGCCAGGAAAGTACCATTTTTAATGGTGAACGTTCTTTACTAGGTGCTACATGGTTCTCTACTGTTCTTAGCTCTGTTGTTCTCTCACTAGTACACTCTGCAGTTACAATGACTTGTTCTTCTTGTTGTACATTTGCTTAGGTTCTCTCTATATGTTAACCAAACAGTCTATCTATGTCTGTACACTCTGATGAGAGTTCGGTCTTTAGACTAAACTAACAAATGAACTTTGCCGCATAGTAAGTTGTTTATTGGGCAGATAAACCACACAAGATGAATCTCAGTTTATAGCTAGGCTCTCTAAACAATGAATCATAACACAAGATAGACCTTCTTACAACTTAGCAAGGTCACGGTACTTAATCCCGCGAGAAACTTTTATGCCTCACGCGAGTTTGTGACGTTAGCATCAGATTTGTCTTTAAAGAGAAATCCGTTCAATAAAGATTCTGAAATACAAACTTATTATAAATCGTGTCGTTACATGCGCATGTCAGAAGTTGCGAAGAAAGTATGACGTATGTGAAAACTCGTACTTGCACTCATTGTCGAATCTTAAGGTCTCTGTTAGAGACATAAGTACGACTACGAGTTTTTTTCCAATTCGTCATATTGCATGTGCCAGAAGTTGCGAAGAAATCACGCCAGCTCGCTGTGTTGCCGAGAGTCGTCATCGTCTTGTTTACAATGAGAAAAAACTCGGCGCTTGGACTACAAGATTTTGGCTACGCAACGAGGTATCGTGATTTCTTCGCAATTCCTGAACGTGCAGTCTGACGAATGGGAAACTCTTACTCGCACTCGTTGTTGAACCTGAAGGTTTACTGCGTCAATCATTTGTACGACACAATACTACAAACTATAAAAAAGCTTTGCTACAAGGTGGACATTTTAATGCAACGTTGCACGCAAATGAAACCCTTCCTGTAGCCACGCGGTGAAACTGTTGCATGCACAGGATTGGCTTCTACTTCGCGTAGTGTTGAACAATTTCAAAGGTGCCAGGGTGAAATTCTTCCATTGCGCGCAACGTCGCACGCGATGTTGCATCGTGTAGCCAAGCCTTAACCTAATATCAAGTGAAGGACCAACATCTTAACCTTGCCCCCTCCTCCTAACTTTTTAGCTTTGGTAAAGACATTTACCGAGCAGACTGGCTACTCTTGAAAACTATCTTCAAACTGTGTCCAGACTAAAAATATTTCCCACCTTAATCTTGTTTCTAGAATACAGGTCGAAAGCACCCTCGCATTCCTCCTCCACTTTAAAATTAGGTTCTTCCAGCAAACTGTGAAAACGCTTGTGAAAACAGCCTAGGCAGCTTTCTTTATCAGGTCATATATTTAGCAGGCCCGTGGATAGGGGGAAGGGGTACC
The DNA here is from genome assembly GCA_026413305.1 of Hydrozoanthus tunicans. Taxonomy (NCBI): domain Eukaryota; kingdom Metazoa; phylum Cnidaria; class Anthozoa; order Zoantharia; family Hydrozoanthidae; genus Hydrozoanthus; species Hydrozoanthus tunicans. Next base: position 20,803 of record JAOBAT010053326.1, read on the forward strand.
TCGCCTTCCCCCTTCCACAGGCGACGAAGTTCCACTTTTTTGTTGACCATTTATTCAAAAAAGTAACATTGTCATCTATGTTTTTCTGAATTGAATTTAAAGTTCAAAAGTGTGAGTAATGCCTAGGTTTTGCTGGCCTGTTTTACATTTAAGTCTCAGACAACCTTATTTACAAAATTTTCCGGGGGAACATGCACCCGGAACCCCCTAAGACTCGCGCCCTGGGCGCTCGTTTTGTCTGTCTTGTCTTGGATCAAACTCTCCGGCAAAAAAGTTGGCTACAAGCTGTTTAGCGTGCTAGTTACACCAAGTCCGCTTGTACTAACCTTGTAGTTTAGTTCTTTAATCTTTACTAACATAGTTAAGAGAAGATCACTCAACTTATGGAATCCTCTCAAGCCAAGGGTTGCAGCTTTCTCCATATTGCTTTTCTCGTTCTCAGACTCCCAAATATTTTCAGTCGAATCGGTGCACGTAACGATATTTTCTGAGGTTTCCTTCTCTGATGAGGACTCCTCGGCTGTCGTGGTGCTGCTTTCAGATTCATTCACATTCTTTGTTCTTTTGCTCTTCCCTCTCCTCTGCTCTAAAAATCATTTTAAAAATGACAACAATAAATAACAGTGATAATAAAAAGCGTGCTTGAAAAAAGAAACCCTTTTGGCAGGTTTGTACAGGAGAAATTGGATTAAGATTTTTTTCTATGAAGATTGATATTTGCTGCAGAGCCGTGTGTACAAACGCAATCAGAGTTGAGGTAGACCAAAACAGTGTAAGTGTACAATGAATACTTTGTAAATTCACTTGGAAACTGTGGTACATGCTATGAATTATTGCCCAAATTGGTACAGACCCGATACAAGCTCCAATTCGAATTATCTCTTTCAATCGGGATTCGAGCCGGTTCGTTAACTATGCTGTGGTGACGAGGCCAAGCAGTCTACGACTGCCAACGCACTTAGGCTCAAACTACTTTAAATTTAGGATTCAGTACGGGCTTTAGTTCCTTCTGACCCGTGAGACCTTAGCGCTCACTATATCTTTGGCACACATGTGCAACACTGCTGATTTCTTATCACCAGCCAGATCCCACAAGCGCAAATACGATTATCAATTAGTGAGAGTTCTAATTCCAACTTTAAACAACAGCGTTAAACGGAAAGAAGAATGAAACTCCCTCCTTTGTTTACGATTGTATGGTAATCATTCTTGGAACTGCAAAAAATATCGATTTGGTTTTATTCGCTAAAGAAGGTATTTTGCGTTTCATTGCTCTAATGATCGTGGTAGATTGTTGAACATTGTTGGCCAGTGCTACTTACCCTTAAGTTTTTTCTTCTTCTCAATGGTACTAATATCTTCAAGGTTATAATACTTCGGAAATCCATGCAACAGATAGACTGCCGTCTGATAAGTTTTGCTTTTCCTGTAAACGAACCACAAGATATCTAGTATAATAAATAAACCAGAGAATACACCAGCTTTAGCCAAATGGACAATCCAGTCCAAAGCCAAGAGCTCCTCTGCACGTTCCTTGTTAACAGGGCTTGATATATTAACTTTTGGTGAAGTGAGCTCTTTGATATTTGCTCCCATGTCGTCATACCTTCTGTTGCGGAGATTGGTGTCCGGAAACGTAAACGTAGGATCAGATGTCTCAACCTTCTCTATTTCTGAAGAAAACTGATCAAAGTCATTTTCGAACGGCCTCAGATGGAAACTAATTCTTGGAAATGAAATGTCAAGTCCAACCCATTTGATAAACGGGTCTAAAGATTCACCAAATAATTCAGCTAGGGTTTTAATAGTTTCATATAATACTTTTGCCGCCTTCATCCAAAAAGAACCTTCAAGATTATCCCTGATAGTTCCAAGCTTTGTATTTATATCATCAGCATAAGCATTCATTCTCCATTCGTGCTCTAGTAATTTTTGATTAAGATTAGTCTTCACATTCTTGTAATTTCCCCTCACTTCCTTTATTGCTGTCAGGATAATTGATTTTTCCCGAATATCTTTTTTTTGTTGATCTCTAGCCGACTTAAAATATCCCTCAAGAAAGTTGTTCAAATCATTCAATTTTTCATTGCACCCCATCTTTCCTTTTCTTAATAGTTCCATTTGACGATCCAGCTCAGCAACTCGATGTTTATCCATTAAGCCAATAATCTCTCTCTCGGTATGCTCTTGTTGTTCCAGAAAGTCTCCAAAGAGACCAAGAGTCTTAACATTATGAAAATGTACAGCAGTGAAAACAAAAGAAAAAACAGTGAAAGTTAGAAGAAGGCTTTTAGCGATTCGAAACCCTACGAACCACAACACAAACAATACATGTCTGAAATGAAGGTTGTTGTCCCTGTCTCGCTGAAATTCGTCTTTAGGTTCGGTTTTGTAACCGTAGATTAAAATCAGGATCAAGAGAAACAGAAGACTTGACGCAGTAGCTCCTAGAGGTACTAAAATTCCAAGGTCTTGAATGTCAAATGTTTCGACAACATGTGGAGCTCGGAAACGGGGCACAAGTCGGGGACTGACTAAGATAAGTTTCAACGTTTTCACCGAGTCTTTGATCCTGACGACGAACTGCTTGTCTATGAGATTCGTGTCTCCTCCAGAAGGTAGGTGGAACGCTACACTGAACTGACAGTTGGTAGTTTTGATTCCTGTTTCAAAGGATACCAAAATAAAAGAGATTGAAAATCATACTAAAAGTAGCTAACAAAGCCAAGGTACTAAATTATTAAGTTCGAATCCCATACTCAGCACTGACTGATTTTAAACAAAACACAACGTATTTGACACTTAAACGCGAGGTTCCAGTATAAAATGGCTGAGCCCAGGGGTTTCACACGTTCAGTTGCCAATCATCTGCTGTCGAGTTAACATCTATAAAGGTCCGTCCTCTCTGTCAGCTGTAGTGCGCTTTTTGATTCGCGTTTTATTCGCATTTAGTTTCGCAATTTCAAAATAAAGCAAACAATCTACTGACAGTTGTGTCTAGCTCATTTTTGCTTCTGAGCCTTGCCATGCCGGTATTCGGCTGATCTTAATTTTATTAGTGTTATAATAATGAGTTTTAATTTCTGAAGCGAAGTTTCACCGAATAAAATAACGGAAAATGCAAGCTTCGATCGACGTTGTTTGTCTAATTTGGTCTTGCGAAGAAAGCGCGAATTTCGAATTGCTCTGGCGATAAATTTCGTTTATCTTAATTCTTATCAGCAGCCTTTCACGACGTACGCCTACCAGTAGAACGGTATTATGCCACTGACTTCATTTACTATTTAAAAAAATGAAACTGTTTCAAGATTATGGTGTAAATGACCTCGAATTGTTGAAACTAGGTTGTTTCTTTTATCTATGGCCGCCATTACATTTCAAAATTATTCAAGTTTCATGAAAAGGGTCGAAAAAGGGGCGGGCCTAACCCTTTTGTACTGGAACCTCGTGTTTAAACTAGCCAAGTTCGGCTAGTCCTTAGCCATCTTCAGCTAAGCAGGTAGAGTGACAACGCTGTAAAAGATGGCTAACGACTAGCCGAAACATGTCTGGTTTAATTCTAAATTGCGTTGTGTTCATTCAAAACAGCCGTGATCTATACTTTAACAGAGGCCACTGACTGCTTTGTATTTGGCCGCCTTGATGAATCATCTACGCAAACTACTCTATCTCCTAACTGTTTGCGAACTAAACAGAGCCCTCACTTAAGAGCGCTGTTGAGCGAAATAGAAAGAAATGGCTAGATGTTTTTACGCTAGTAGTAACACCAACATTGTATTCATGTTCCACTTGCAAAACAATCCTGTACCGCGACATAAATTATTGTCTAGGATCATTTTCAACCCAGTCCACTATTAGATTTTCTTGTAGTTGCATGTTTTACCGCTGATAGAGTAAGACACATCAAAACACTAACAGCAATAACCTAATTTATGTTACTGGCACGATTCTAGTAAGGAATTAAAAAGTTTTTTTTCTTTTGAAAAAAAAAGCTTGTGAAATCAAAAAAAATTTTTCATAGTACTTATCTATCCAAGCTGAGGAACTTTGCATCATATCTTTATTCTCCAAAAGGGTAAATTCCGCCTAGCCAGTAACAGGAAATATACCCCACAGGACCAAGTTAAGTGACCTGTGACATGTTAGTTCTTGTAGCTCAATGGGTGTTGAGTTTTTAACTGGTAAATCATAGGGTCGTGGGTTCCATTCCCGTTAGGAACCCACAAGTTTTTCCCCTCGCTTTGCTAAAAACAAAATTCCAGGACTTTTCCAGGTAATTTCAAGGTGTGCTGAAATGTTTCTAGGTCTCAATGTAAAGGAGACACAGTAAGGAAAAGTCAATTCGAGCACCAAAATACGAACTTTCTTCCAGATGTTTTTGACACATTCACACTGATGTTTCATAAAGCGGCAGAAAAACTACAAAAACAATTTTATCGGCACAAATTACACTAAGTGGAGCGCGAACTTAAAATTCAAGGACTTTTCCTTAAAAACATTTTTTAAGGAATTCCAGGCCTGAAACCAAAATTTCCCAAATTCAAGGGTTTCCAGGTTTTCCAGGTGGCTGAGAAAAGGAAGCTTGTGACCACTAGAATAGTTCTATACAGTATCTATCTAAGCTGGTGACATTTCACTTCATAGACTTTCTTAGTTGACCTTAAAATCAACCCTGCGAGGAAAGATCTCTGAACGAAGGATCTCTGCTTGCAGGTTAGCTAGAGTACTTGTTATATAGAGACAAACATGTTAATACGTTCACGAAAGTCTTACCTATATCATAATGATAAATGTTCACTTGTGGGTGATCCTGGTCTGACATCTTTATGCTAAGATACCCTGGACAAGTGGTTACACGGCCTGTCAGCTTTATTGTCCAGAAGGAAACATTCTGGACCAAACTCCCTGAAAGCGATCCGTCATCAACAACTATTGTACTAGGAAAAGCAGACTCAAACACCGACCGATCCATAGGCACTTCAAACGTCACTATGGTCTCGTTGGTAGTATTGTAAACCCTGTAGACCTGGGTTCCATCTTGTGATTCAATTACTGCCTTAACACCATTGAATACGTCAAAGTTGTTATAACCACTTGCGGGGTTAACAACCACAAAATCTTGCACGTTGACGTCTTCACACCGCGTTTTTCTCCAAGAAAAAGAGTTTATGGAAAAAGGAGTTTTTGGTTGCAGACACAAAGTCCTGTTTAATGTTAAGTTTGTTTTTGTTTCTTTGTTGCATTTGTAGGTTCCGACATCAAAAGTTAACTTTTGTGTGTTGCCTTGAATCAGAACAGGCCCCTGCCTTCTGCTGTGTATAACTGACGGATGGCGAATTACCATATACCCAAAGTCGTGTTCTGTTTTGCCAGCTCCAAATATGGTTTGGTTGTTTACACTATTCCCTGCGCAAAAATTAAAAGACATTAGCTAAAAAATTAAATTGATATCAGGAAGCACAGCTGTAGAGAAGCTTATACCAACCTTCTGCACTGCTCTTCACACCCTCTCTTTATAATGCTCCGGTAAACTTTTATTCAAAGCTAAAGCTGTGCAATTTTGGTGTTTTTGAAGATGACTGTTTAAATAAAAAATGTTTGGTTCTAAAATATTAAAAAATGTTGTTTGGATGTGTAAGAGTCACGCGGTGGCTTTTTCGTCTTGTTTGCAGTTGATAATTTGAAAACAACAAAATAATAATAAGTTATATGCAGACCTGAAACGAATTTCATCCCTCAATTTTTATTTTTTTGGAAACTTTATGCTATTTTTGACAGCTACAACTAAAATTTGCTGATTCCCACCGAGAATGAGGAACAAAACTCCATGACTTTTTCAAGACCAAATGTCAACTTCCATGACCAAGAACACCGAGAGGCCAATAATTCCATTCCAACAAAACAGGCTAACTACACTTTAATTCAACTTCACATGTTATATGTGTGTACTACGATGTTTTTCGTCACAATAATATTTGCGCTTAACTATTTAAATTTCTTCAGACTTAATTCGCCAAAAAACATAGCTCAGGGGGGAAAATCAAGATTTTGCATGACGTTGGTCATTTTCCCCAAATTTCACGCCTTTTCCAGGACTGGAAAATGCGTTTTAGAATTCCATGATTTTTTGCGACTTTCATGACCGTTTGAATCCTATACCCGCCAATTAGCACTAACTTCTGCAAACTGCCCAATTAAATTTACCTTTACTATTTACCTACCCATATCGCTAACAATTTTTCCATCTTGCCATAAAATTGATAGGAATTGAAAAGAGGGTCCTTGAGAAAGGTAGACGTGACATTTGAAGTCTCCGTTTTCAGGTTTGGGGAACACTGGAGTGATTGGAATCTTATACTGTTTTGTTGTTGTGCAAAGGACTTGATTATCAGGGCACTTATTCTCATGGCGGTACTTGTAGCAGTCACCTCCAAACTTACTACACGACTGTTGCTCACAGCATTCAAAACAGAACGCAAAATGCTCCCCAAAGAGATATTTTTTGCTCGAGGTTCCATTCATCTCAGCTTTGCTTACATCGCAGAGTGGATCCTCACGCATGCGTTTTACGCACTCATCTCTACACTTGCCACAGGCAGCCCTCAGGTTGTGACAATTTCTGTTTCCTTCTTCTCTTCTTAAGGTTTCGTTGGAATCAACATTTCCAAACAACCGTATTAACGAGCTGTCGTTCCCAATGCAAAGCATGCTGAAGTTATCTGGTTTCAATTGCAACATTTCGCCATCATATCTGGGACATGAGAGAACTCCATCTTTGCGCTTCTGAATATCCACCGTTTGGTATTCAGAGAGCGCAATTCTATAATAATCACTTATTGGTGTCGAACAGAAGTTTTCAAGGATTTTCCTGCTGTTTTTGCTTAGGCGAATGAAGTCTCCATTGTCATTGTCCGCATGAGGAACCTCTTTGAAGATAGAACTGAAATCTGCCCTCAGTACCTTTATATTTATTGCTAGGTTGCGGCTTCTGTTTAGCCACAAATCAGAGTTGCTGGAAAGTTTAGTGATCTTTTGAGAAATGGACACCGTTTCCAAGACCTGTAAAATACAATCAAACCAACCAGTTAAGAAATATACAAACATTAGAAAAGAGGAGTCGCCATTTGTAAAACCTCGAGCATTATGAAACGACACAAAATGCTTAAGTTAGTATTTTAGGTCTTTATTAGATGAACTACATTTCGAGACAAATCCTATAGCTCAGTAAGACACGAAAGGAACAAGACACGCTTCGTTGTTGTCTGCAAACAAGCGTTAAAATTGTCGATTCATACAGACAAGAGAGTCTGGAACATCCTAGAAAGTTCCATAGATTTTCGTGTCACATTTGTATAGTTGTCCGGATGGTCTCTTTTGGTTTAGTCTGGTTGATGAGATTAGTTGTTTAGATAAGAACCTTAAAGCATAATTACATCTTGTGTGTATGTTAACAGAACATCTAAGTAAATTGTATTGGCCAGGCCTAGATAATTATAGCTTTTACAAGCCTGGACAAGTGACACATCAAAGATATATAGTGTAAGCTAAGTATTCTAGTTCATTATAGTAGTAGTCTTGAGTTGGACAGTAGTTGAGCAGTAGTTGAGCAGTCGAGCTCTGACGTTTAAGCATGTAACATCTCTCAAGAAGCTAGAGTGTCTCACTGCAAAATAAAGGTTCGACCCCTGGTATCTCTGCCAATGCGAGTGATTCCTCATACGGGGATAAAAGCTCAATGTTGGTCCACAATAGCCCCGTTACAATTATTATGTCTTTGATCTAGAAGCAGCCAAAACGGACTAAGTCCCATGTTAAAAGGCGATTATCACTAACCAGGACTAAAAATTCAACACTCATCAATTTTATAATTTTGAAAAATGTTTCAAGTTATACATCATGAAGAAACTAAAGATACCGATGTTTCCAGCTGTAGTCTATCACTTCAACGCATTCCTAACTTAGTCCAGCTTAAAACAGTTTTTCACCGATCCTCTCCAGTATTATAGCTTGGCTATACAATCGATGACTTGGATACCCAACTATACAGTCGATAACTCGGTAATTCGGATACCCAAGGAAAATTATATTACTTCGAATTATCGGGGTTTAAATAACAGTGAATGTATGAGGCAAGCCTAAGGGGAGAATCAGTTTTTTTCTTTGAAACAGCGAGGAACTCGAGTTACAGGGAGTTCGAATTATTGGGGTTCAACTGTAGCTCTTTTATATTTGAAAGCTGCTCGTGGAAAATGTACTTTTAAACCATCTTTATTAACAAACTCACTATTTAGACATGTATTTCTCAATTCAAACAGACACTAACGTGAAAGAGGGATAGATTCTTATAGCGAGAATGAAAAGTAACACATACCTTTAAGCGGTCTTCATAAACAATGTTAGAGGAGGTTTCAATTGTTGGTAACTGTGATATATCTGAAACAGAGAAAGATTTCAAATATTTGTACTTACTTTATACTTCTAATTGTCTAGGGACAAAGGAAACAGAAAACGGAAAGTAGCCCGTCCCGTTGAAAGGAAACGTTTTATGATTACAGATCTTATAAAATGATTAACTAACTAATCAATGAATCAAAGTATACTACGCAAAAATTGTATAAGTGAAAACGGTTTGCTAAAAATATTTTTACTGCTTCACCAGTAATCAGAGCAAAGAAACTACAATATTTTCTGATTCAGTGAACCACTGAATGGTCAAGGTGCCCAAAGCCATAGTTTACATCGGAAGGTCAAGGTTCGCTTCGAACCTTGCTTAGCGAATTGTATCAACTATAATAATGACGATAATAACAAAATAATAGTAATAATAATAATAATAATAATAAAAAAAATAATAATAATAATATCACCTGTATCGGATAGGAAATGAGTGATATTTTTTTGTATCAAAGATTGGAAATTATTTGCAGGATAATAAAACGTCAATATGTTGATATACTCATCTGAATAGAGCAAGAGTATCTAGCTATGTTAAATAATGACGTGTATATACAAGATCATGAGTTATTAGTATAGGTAGTTCTCGAAAGAAAATCTTTTCTTAAGATTTTACTAAACAACAGTTCTTTAGAAACTAAAGAAGTCAAAGCAAGCTTTTCGAGATAACTTGCTTTGTAACTTTTTTTAAACCTTGAACGATTATCAGAGATGATCAATCTTGATGGCAGATCGAAAACAGAACATTTTCTGACAATGTTACGAGTAAAAAGTTTTAGATAATGAGTTTTCCTCAGTTTCTAAAACTGTTCTTACCTGTGCAATTCCTATCGGAGGTGCCGACACATGCTGTTGACTCAAACTCGTGAAAACCGCAACGTGGACGACATTCTGAAGTTATCCAAAATATCAGATTAACCTGTATCAGTTTCACCATTCCGGGAGCGCCACAGCTTCAACTCAAATTTTGTTTTATGACATGAGTCTTCAGTATCAGGTATCAAATTTCTCATAACAACCAATGTTATGATGACTCAGCCGAAAGAAATTTGAAAACCAGAAAGTAGAAGAACGTCCAGGTACACCAACAGCAACACCAACAGAATCATAATCATCATCATCACCATCACTACCGTCAACGCAACCATCCACAGAATCATCATTGCCACTGTTACTACTATAATCATCACCAACAGAACTATCATCATCACCTTCAAAACCCTCAGCGTCATAAGCATCAACAGAATCATTATCCACAGAATCATTGCCTCTGTTACCGCCATAATCATCACCGACAGAACTATCATCATCACCTTCAAAACTATTCTTAAGCATCAACAGAATTGTCATCCACAGAATCATTGCCTCTGTTACCGCCATAATCACCACCGGCAGAACTATCATCATCGCCTTCAAAACCATTCTTGAGCTTCAACAGAATCATCATCGCCTCCTTTATCACCATCATCAGCATCATCAACAACAGAATCATTACCACTATCAACACCACCACCTTTATCATCAACAGAATCAACATCGCCACCATCAATATCAAAATCCTCATCAGAATCATCATCGCCACCGTCAACAACACCATCAGCATCATTAACACCAACACAATTATCATCAAAAGAATCATCATCGGCGCCATGAACATCACCATCTCAGCCGACAGCGTCAACAGAATCATCACCAACAGAATAATCATCACCACCTTCAACACGACAAGAAATGAAAGGAAACTTACCTTTGCAAACTAAAGGATGAGTGTCGTTGCATTCAATGAGCTCGTATGTTTCTGTTGGACATACATCAGTGCACGCTATAAAAAAAACATTGCGATAACAGCTAAAATTGCAAACGTTATCAGACGCAAGCTCAAGAGTATGGTTGTCTTCATAAAGATGACAGTCAAGATGCTAGTTCATTCCTGTTTGTTTCCTTTCAAGGTTCTGTAAAAGTTGAACCTTAAAGCGGAACGATGGAAACTTGCCTTTATTGTTAGGTCTGTTGCAGATTTAAAATTTTCTGTTGGCTAAGATTCTGTAATGTTTCAAACTAATTAAACAAAAAAGTTTAATTTCTAGACACAATAAGAAAGTAGTTGTTGTTGTTGTTAAGGACTAGTAGCGAGTTCCTTCAAAAAATTTGAAATTTTAGAAAACTTCGTTTCGAATTGCTGTAGAATACATGCATGCACGAACACAAGAGTTTTATGGGAGCAGATTTAAATGCAGTACGCGTCCGATCTCACAAATAAAAACACACTGGAAGAAACCATATTGAACAGAAAATGGCGGACCAATATAACAACATTTTTTTATTTCTAGTTTTTTAAAAATTAAAATTCATTGCATATGAACGGAAAACTGCAAATGTTACTGCTAGAAGATGACCATGACTTCACAGCAAGTTACTTACTTTGCACACAGCGTGCCCTGTCTCCTCGACCGTTAATTTTCATTCCCATAGGGCATGCGCAGTTGCCTGTGATTGGGTCACACAGCCCACTCCCACAGGTCACATTCCGCCCTGCACATTTATTTATAGATATCTTGGTGGCACTGTCAACCTCTGCAGAGAAAGGACCTTGTGACTTTATAACAGGTCCCAGACAGTTATCAATATCTAACTTCTCTTTACATAACACACACAAAAAAAGACACTTGGTAATGAGAAAACGAAAATTGATCCAACAAAGAGAACTGCTAAGATGAAAAGTAAAATTCTCCCAAACGTATTTATTGAAAAGTATGGGCTCCATTTGGGAGAATTCACCAATGCAACTGGGACTGAAAAGGTATACATTGAAGCAGTTCAAACTTCAAGCTCCTCATAAATTGAAAAGGAACGTACAAAATCAACTTCAAAACTCATGAATATGTGAGCTGATGCATCTCAACAAACAATGGATGCGTAAATGACCTTTCCGAAACAAAATGGCAGCTGTACATTTCACCACAATGAACTGCGAGCCTCACACCGCTAAAAACAGATCAGGAAAGGTGATAAAAGGTCTAAAACTCTTGTGCTAACAATTTCCCGGCGCCGCCATTTTCGAATTATGACCTAACTTGGTTGCAGCCTCCTTTCCTCAATGAATTCTTCAATAGCAATAAACGAGAGGGGTTCTAGCACTGCAACCAAAGTTACGTCATAACTCAAAATGGCGGCATCCAAATTCAAACTGTAAAACTAATCAAGTAAAATTCTTGGGTAGTTATATATGCACAGAATTAACAAATTTGAGCTGCTGATAGCTATACGGACTTAAAAAGATTTTATTTGAAACTAATCGTGTTGGACAGCAGAGGATTCCTTTTAGAAAGCCTCGTTTCCGACATTGTATGTAAACATACGACTCAATGGCCGACGATTGCAGACAGAAAATGGAAAACTTGTCTTTATCGAGGTTAAAATTAAAAGTATCTTGAACTTTAAAGAAGTCTTGACTTACCAATTATTTTTACTTTTAAGTCCGTAAGGTCGAGAACGCAGACATTTCTCTTATTATTTCGGAAAACAACTACTCTTCCCTTGACAAATGATTTTGGTACATGAACAATCACGTCAACCTTGGTTCCGAAACTAAACTACCTTGAACGCTTTAAAGAAGTCATGACTTACTAATTATTTGTACTTTTAAGTCCGTAAGGTCGAGAACGCAGACATTTCTCTTATTATTTCGGAAAACAACTACTCTTCCCTTGACAAATGCTTTTGGTACATGAACAATCACGTTAACCTTGGTTCCGAAATTAAAAATATCTTGAACGCTTTTAAGAAGTCTTGACTTACGAAATATTTGTATTTTTAAGTCTGTAAGGTCGAGAAGGGAGACATTTCTCCTACTATTTCGGAAAACAACTACTCTTCCCTTGACAAATGATTTTGGTACATGAACAATCACGTCAACCTTGGTTCCGAAACTAAATTATCTTGAACGCTTTAAAGAAGTCATGACTTACCAATTATTTGTACTTTTAAGTCTGTAAGGTCGAGAACGGAGACATTTCTTTTACTATTCCGGAAAACAACTACTCTTCCCTTGACAAATGCTTTTGTTACATGAACAATCATGTCAACCTGGGTTCCGAAATTAAAAGTACCTTGAACGCTCTAAAGAAGTCTTGACTTACCAAATATTTTTACTTTTAAGTCTGTAAGGTCGAGAACGGAGACATTTCTTTTACTATTCCGGAAAACAACTACTCTTCCCTTGACAAATGCTTTTGTTACATGAACAATCATGTCAACCTGGGTTCCGAAATTAAAAGTACCTTGAACGCTCTAAAGAAGTCTTGACTTACCAAATATTTTTACTTTTAAGTCTGTAAGGTCGAGAACGGAGACATTTCTTTTACTATTCCGAAAAACAACTACTCCTTCCTTGACAAATGATTTTGGTACATGAACAATCACGTCAACCTGGGTTCCATGGAAATGCGCATGTGCAGAGCATAACACTAGCACCATGACTAAAGCCAAGGAGGTCATTGATCCCATGGAGCCCTCGCTTGAATCGTAAAAGTTTCTCTTACTGCCAAAGGTGTGAGGCTTATCATCTGCAATGTAAATATATATTGTTAGAAATTGTGTGTTAAATTATATTTGTGTTTTTTGTTGCTTATAATTTCTAATTCAACCGTTTATGAGTCTGAGATAAGAGGACGAACTAATTTGAATTATTGATTACCGTGCGAAAAGCAATATGGATCCGCACGGAAGGGAGGTTTAAATATTGGTTTCTTTCAAGTAGATTACTTTAGAGATTGTAACCAAGATTGTGTCTGAAATACAGAAGAATTGCGAGTCAACCGACAGCGGGTAAATTTATCAGGGTTGGTTTAGTACGTTTACGTTCATATATCAACGTTTAGTAGCTGTTTTTCGCACTGAATCAGCTATATTTTTGATATTCTTGTCGTTTAGCAGCCAATCATCTGTATCGGGATTTACTTAATGCTTTGTTTCATTTTGACTCGTCGACACTTTGTAGTATCGTCGTGTCATAATTGTGGTTTTTCAATTGGATGACACGCGTGGTCCTATATCAGCTATTGTTTCCTGAGCCAATAGCAGAAAGCCATTCATCTGAAAGTCATGGAAACGCATTTCATGTTGGAAAAGTTACTTTTTAACGTCGCCATGGATAAAAACTTTTCGATTTAAAAACTAGAAGAGTAGTTTGAATCGCGGTATAATACATATAGCGATTTTGGTACTGCAACAGCCCGAAATATTGACGGCGTTGGAACAAAATATATTCACGCATTGGGCTCCGATGCTGCGCAACACCGCTCAATACGGAATATATTTTCTCCTAACAAGCCTTCAACATTTTATGTTGCCGTCTGAAAACCGAAGTTTATAATATTTGTTTAGCCTGTCTAGCTGGCCGTTTTGTAGTTAGGACCAAAAATTCGAAAGCTAGGTCGCCATGTTGGACGAGTGTGAGAAGAGACTGGGGCAAAAAAAAATTAAGGTTGAGATGGGAAGGGGAGGAGAGCAAAGTATGTAACTCGAAGGGGAGGGTGAGAAGGAGCTCTCTCTCTCTCTCGCAAACTCGTCTCATGTTGTTAAGCAGTTTATCAAAATTTTTATAATTGTTACAATTATTATTACTATTATATCTCTCCTTCTCCTAATACCAAATCCATGCCTTCGCGGTTCAGTAAACCAAAGATATCACAACTACTCCTTAGCCATCTTTAGTGTAAGCAAACAGAAATACAGCACTAGTCTTTTTAAGGTCGAACTCCGGTAATTCGGATTGCCAAGAAAAAATGAAACTACTTAAACCATCGAGTTTCGAGTTAGAGATAGTCAAATAACAGTGAATATATGAGGCAAATCCACGAGGAGAATCAGTTTTGCTGCGAGTAAGCGGGAAAATGAGTTTATGTTCGAGTGATTGTAGACTGCAAAACAGTCTCTACCTTCGCCAGGATATCGAAAACTCAAACAAACGCATCAAAAGGGAGCCTGGGAAGAGGAAATTGACGCGCGGACGGGAGGGACCTTTTTTGTTCCCGTTCGTGCACCATTTCCTCTTCCCAAACTCTAATATGATGAACGCGCTTGGTATTTCGGTCTCCCGGTTTAGGAAGAGACCTTTTTGCAGTCTAAAATTACCGAAGTTCAACTAAATGTGTATAATCTATATACTTTTAAAGATTATTCAAAATAGGTTGAAGGGAGAAGGCGGGAACCTCAAATGCGTTGTGTTTAATTTAAATTGTTGTCTTTTGTATTTTAGACCATTTAGTAACAGTGTTACATACCGTTTGTAGCATCAACGGACTCTCCGCCTTTTGTTTGTTTGTTCTTCCAAAAGCAGCAGTACAGGAGGACGCTTGCAATAACACAAGCACAGAGCAAAACCCCGCCGCTAGCTAATCCAATATTAAGGGCCTTAGTCGTTACTGATCGGTTGGAATGTGAAGGGGAAGCGAGTCTGAACTGAAAGGTAACGGCACAAAAACAAATGACGGTAAAAGCATTGGGGTAAGCGGCAACACTTCCCTAACCACACCCACTGGGTTCACACCGAGAATGAGGAACGAAGTTCCATGACTTTTCCATAAACAATATTATTTTTCATTACCGAGAAATATAGAGAAACATAAAAACTAATGTCATAGTTTAAAACAATACTTTCATGCACGAACCAACCGCAACGAACTAATATATAACGCATTTGAACAATTTTAGAAAAACGACCTTTGGAATAATTATCATAACAAAAGAGATAATCAAATCCACTGCATTTTACTTATGAGTCTGGAACACAAGGGAGATAATTAAATCCACCATATTTAATTGAGTTGTGACGTCATCCCAAAGATAAATAACTCCACTGAACGTTAATGAGATTCAAACGCAAAAGAAGGTTGGTTGTTTCATCCCTAAAATACTATTACCACTAATAGCAACAACAACAACAACAACAACAACAACAATAATAACAACAACAATAATAATAACAGTAATAATAATAATAATAAATACGTAATGACAACTCCCCCAAGGGTCTTTTCAGTATCATAGATAAAGTTCTCCCCCTCCCCCAAAAAAAACAAATACAGTATCCCAAATGATTGGAGGCAGACCAAAAGACTGTCAGCCTTAATCCAGGGTCTATTACCATGACAACTGATAGGTTTGGTTTAAAGTTAACCCTGGTTTAAAGTTAATCGGCTTTCGAACAAGCGGCCCAAGTTGGCCATCTACAAACGTGGTGGATTTGACTCTGGCATCACGGAAGCGGTAAGAGTGGAATTTGAAGTAGGGACAACCGCATGCAAACGCGGCACGCTGCACACTGGAATCCCGATACAAAACCATATACAGCATGCACTTACAATTTGAAGTAGCACTGTTCTGTTGCTATTCTCCATGCTGTACAAGGTTTCAATGGCTGACACTGTCTCGTTACTCGCGTCATCATGGGTGATGTTGACTTCAATCCAAAACCTCGAGTCTTCTTTGAATACAATTGTTCCCTTGTTAAAATCAATTTCATATTATAGGTAAACGTATGTCACAATTTTGTGAAAAGGTGTACTAAACTAGTGTAATAGCGAGGGAAGAAAATCTAATACGAAAAAAAACTGTCTATTGAAACAAAAAAACATATTTCGGCCAAAGAAAAACGGACTAATGGCTGACACGAAAACCCTCAGTTACTTTAGCTTCTAGGCATCCAAAGACACACTAATTACAAAAAGAAAAAACGATATAATATTTATTTATAACCAACTCTAGTCTTCTTGAATTTATAAAACTTTACTTACAAATGTTAAATTATTGTCAAATAAAATGTTATGTACAGAACTACCGGAAGCCAAACATACTTTAATGAATTAGCCGCTATCGTAGCCGGCAAAGAGAAATATGACAACAGAAAAAAAATTAAAGCAAACTTGTACATACACAATACTAAAGACAATGATGCACTGATGAATATTAAATAAAAAAATTATTTCAATATTTCGTGTGAAGTGTCAAAACATCGGGCTAACCAGTTCCATATAAGTATCAAAACATTTTCGTTTTTCCTCAGCCTCAGTGTGTTCTTAGAATGTTCTTAAATTTTTTGACATTTTTGGGCCTCATGTTCTTAAATGTGTCCAAAATTTAAGAACATTCTAAAAACACACTGAGGCTAAGGAAAGACGAAGATGTTTTGATACTTATAAGGGCTTGATTACATGGAACTGGCTAGCCCGGTTGAGCTGGTTGGAAACACAGCTTTAGTTCGGTGTTACACGAAACGAGGCGAAACAAAATGGCGGAATTTCGAAAGTTTTGTCAGGCGCCATTGCTTTGTCAAAGCGAAGCCGGGCCAGCCCGGTTGTGCAATTATATGAGAAATCTACGCCTGGTTTGCCAGGATCCCGGACGGTTGCCCGAGATCTCGGCAAACCGGGTTGAAATTTTTCCATGTAATCGTGTGTCTATTTTTACAGAGTTAATACTGATAGCCGGGATCTCGTCCGGACCGATAATCTATGAACCTCAGGGTACGTCTTCTGCTCAAGTTTGGCTTAAAGTCATCCAAACGGGTTAAGAATTGGTAGCAAATTCACAAAAACGCAAATTCGCATGAACCACTTGTAACATCATCAGTTGAATATTAATTGTTAGTATCTAGAGAAACATAAAAGATTTTGACAAAAGATTTCACCTTTCCTCATTTAGCAAGTCTATCAACTGAAGTAAAAAGTTTTTTCATTTCATAGGGACTTTATAACTATTATGAGCAAATCATTGGTGTATTTGATCACAACTTAGTTCTATAGGAAAAAATTTTCAAAGCTCGATCACGTTTTACATCATTTATTGCGTATATAAAGTCTACTTACCGGCAAACCCTGCCTTATCACGAGGGAGTCTATGGCGCTCTCTGAAGTATTCGTTGTACCAGAAATGACGTATGGAAGACCATAAAATATTCGCGTCTCTTTCAGCGTATTCCCAAACGGAAATATTGACAGCAAAATCCCAAGCAACACGTGGAGACGCAACATTTTTCCAACATCCTCGAGAACAACGATGAAGCGGATACAAAATCTGATATATTAACACAGCTCCTAGACATGCATTTTCCATAGATGGGGATAAAGTAGAAGAACAAATGTTTTCTTGTTATTCTTTGTCACGTATTTGGCAGCTCACACGTATTCGTACCAGGCCTTATAAAGTGCTACATGCTTTTTTTTTTATAAGAATCAGTAAATTTGGCCGAGGCTCATTGTTCTTGATTTTTAAACGATTTGAGCCTAAAACAGTTTGTATTTCTATGTGTTTAAATTGAAGAAAAACTAAGCCTTAGGTATTGCCGCAATACATGTATTGGAAACCGAATTTAATCAATTCATCCCTGCGGATAAATCGTGGAATCGCCCAGTCATTTTCCCGAGACGAATTCCAGTGGTTACTGAGACACTGCGAAGCATTCCTTATTCATTCTTTATTGAATGGCAACTCTGATTTTCGGTCAGTAACCAAATTTCCAGCGTTCTGATTGGCTGAACTTAGGTCAATAAGCTATCGTACAGACTTTTTTTGAGTTACGGACTTCAAAAGTCAAAACAATGTCCGGTGAATTTTATCATCCGCTCGAAGTTACAAGTATTTAAGATTGACCCGAGAAAAGTTCTACAAGAGACGTCAACTGAAAATAATAACCAAAAAGGTGAAGCAGTGAATGAAAACTTTCAGCGAATGGAGAAAGTCGTCAAGTTCGGCGACGGTGCGAAAATTGAAGTTCAATGAACATTGTGGAGAATATTTTTACAAGAAACAAATGCTTTTTAATCAAACTAATAAGGCATTTAATAAAAATCTTAATAACCTCGTTTTGCTCGGTCTGTCCGGGAGAATATTTTGCCCTCGGTCTTTCGTAAAACCTCGCTTCGCTCGGTCTGTACAGTGAAAGACCTCGGGCAAAATATTCTCCCGGACAGAACAGACCTCTCTCTCGGATATTAAGATGTTTGTATTGCTTAGTTAAAGATTGAAGCTCAAAACAGTTTAAAAAATTAGCTGTCAAGCCCGAGCGCCAGCTTGTTCCTAAATGTTGACAAATCTCAGCCCCGCGTGTTTTTACAAGTGAATTGAGAAACATCTCAATAAGAAAACATCGAAGGCATTCTTAGCATCCATACAAAGCGAAGAAGGTAATTGAAACTATTTGCTTTGTATAAACACTTAGAACTTCATACGGTAAGCCTGTCAATTCGTTAAGTCAAAGATCACTGGATGTGTATTCAGAACAAGTTTCCACTTCTGAAAAACAAGAATTGCCAGGATACTAGGTAGTGTAACTGTCTGCAAAGTTACAGATGGCTTATAAATTGTTTCTTATCTTCAGATCTCATCACTTTTCCATTTCTGGAAAACCCAAAACACCAAGAAATTAGGTAGTGTAACTGTCTACAAAGTTACAAATGACTCATAAATAATTGTTTTCTTATCACTTTTCCATTTCTGGAAAACCCGAAATACCGTGTGAGTCGGTAGTGTGACTTTTACAAAAGTTACAGATGGCTTATAAATTGTTGCTTATCTTCAGATCCATTTCCCATTTTTGGAAAACCCGAAATACCAGGCGAGTCGGTAGTGTCATAAAAATTTTCAGATATTTCTAAAGTAGTTTTGTAACCGCTTTTCATTTTAAACGCTCACAACAAACCCATAAACACTTTACTCTAAATGTAACATGGTAGTTAGTTTCTATAAAAACAGATTCAATCGAATCTCAGGTCAGCCTGCCAAGCGAGACACCATCATAGGTATCATTCATGCTGTTCTCTCTATACTCAGAGAAACTCATTTTCA
The DNA here is from genome assembly GCA_026413305.1 of Hydrozoanthus tunicans. Lineage (NCBI taxonomy): Eukaryota > Metazoa > Cnidaria > Anthozoa > Zoantharia > Hydrozoanthidae > Hydrozoanthus > Hydrozoanthus tunicans. The sequence goes on from JAOBAT010053326.1 coordinate 40,102, forward strand.
TCATTATTATGATGGTAGTGCGTTTAAGGTGTAACCTTATTATTATTATTATTATTATTATTATTTATTATTATTATTTTTATTATCATCGTTATTATCATAAAAGCAATAAAAAGGCAAGAGTAAGGTGTATTAAGAAAAGCTTTAATGATTACTCACAACGTCTCTATATTTCTAGTTGTTCGCGTGATTAATGTAATTGAGATACCATGAGTGTATAAAACGTATTTAAAAAGTCATTTCATCCTTGCCATTTTTTTGCTGGTGGAATCCTTCTAAAAATATATATACAAAAAAAACGTTTCTGAAAGAATCAGTGGATCGCAGAGCATCACGGTATAGGTGGTCCCGAGGATGCATGATACCGAGGCCAACAGCATTAGTCCGAGCCGTCCCCAGAGAACGCACTGTTTACAGCCTGCCATCCACGTGCTAGGGATTCGTGGTAATTATCAATCTGGGCAAAAACAACCAAAGAAATTTGCAAACTTTGATCACCAGTCAGTTATCAACATCTAACTTCTCCTTTCACATGGATCATCAGGGTTTTCATTAACGCAAAATATTGCGTATTTTACGCAAAATGGAATTTTCGTTTCTCACCGGGTTTTGATTAGGACCCCTCATTCAAGAACGAAGTCGCCCCTGGGACCCCTCTTGGCAATTTCTACTGAAAACCCTGGATCATACAATAATTTTGCAAAGAATTGAAGGACTCTTGAAGGATAACTGACATTCTTCCAGGACTATTTGTCGCACAGTGATACACAATTTATATTCTAGTTATGAAGAACAGTTTGTGTACCACCAGCTGAAAAAGCTTTGGTCTCCGGAATTAACGAAACTTGGTCTAAAACTTAGCAAACTGAAGATGCTAGAACAAACAATTGATGCTTGGGGAGTCGGGATGGCCGAGTGGTTAGCGCTCGTGCCTCCCACCCCTGTGGACCCGGGATCGAATCCTGGGTTTGCATGTGGGCTAAGATTTGTCGATCTTCTTCTGACTCCAAGGGTTTTTCTCCGGTTTTTTCTCTGGGTTCTCCGGTTTTCCTCCCTCCACAAAATCGACTTTCACGCCGACATCTGTGCCGTCGAGCGATTGAACAAAAGCCACTGGCTTCGGAGGATGGGCAACCACTCCCGGCGTAACGACGATAAATAAAGTTAGTTTTTTTTTCTTATTATTTTAGTTTATTTTGTTTCCGATCAAGTTCCTTCTCTAATTCTGCAAGTTCTTCTGTTTTTCTTTTTTGCCATGAAACGTAAAAAAATGGCCTAAATTAGGTGTGTCAAGATTGCCCAAGTTGACAAAACGCCATACATTATTTAGTCTTTCATAAAGATTCAAGGATAATTAAAAATATTCAAGAATTTTTTGACCAAATTGAAGGACTTTTCAAAGACCAAAGCCGGTTTTCAAAACTCGTCGCCTTTCCAAGGACTGGTTTGTTTTTCAATTATTTTTCAAGGCCTATGCGAACCTTGTAATATAACTCTTAAAAAACAAGACGTTTTTGTATTAAAGTGCAGATGAAGTGGAAAATTTTATTTCTTCAATGGATAGGCCTTGCTAAATAAGAAATAGTGGTAAAAAATTTTTGCCAAAAGCTTACCTGGTTCTTGAGATAGTAACATTTAAAATTTTCAAATGATGACATCATGATTCTATTTTTAAAAAATCTGCCGCCAATCCATAACCTTTGGATGAGTTGAGCCAAACTTGGACTGATGATTCGTCTACCTCGAGGTATATCAATAGCCTAACTTTGGCTAAAATACATCCAAATGTTACGGATTTTTAAAATGCAAATTCGTAGGAACCACTTATGACCTCATCAGATGAAAATGTTAATGTTAAATCTCAAGAACTAGGAAAGATTTTGGAAAAAAATTTTCACTGCTATTTCTCATTTAGCCAGTTTTATCCACTGAAGAAATGTAATTTTTTACTTCAAGTGCACTTTAAAAAATTGAGCACTGATCAAACAAAGCAAATTAGTGAAGATGAAAAGAAAAATTCTCCCAAACTTGTTTAACGTAACTATGAGCTCTAATTGGGAGAATTCAAAACTTTTTCAGACTTTCTAGGACCTTTTCAAACAAACTTAAGAGCATTGTGAAAAACAAACTTGAAGCCAGGATATGATTACCAATGCTAAACCTTTTTAAAGAAAGACCTGCTTCAGGGGGAAAAAACTTCTCAATTTTTTAGGCCGTGAAGTTTACCCAGTCCAAATAGCTTCTCTCAGGGTTCATGCAGGTTTTTACAGGGGAACTCAAGACATATTTAATCGTTTGGGGATTTCTTGAAGGTCGAACTTTTAAAATCTAAGACCTATATTATTCCAAATTATTTGAAGTAAAACGTCATAAACATAAAATTGTATAAAAAACGATAGCCATGTTACTGCAAGTAGAAGGTATCTTCTTTCAGTCTTAGTGTTTTAAATAGAGCTAATACAACAAACGGTAAGTTTAAACTTCTTTTTGCAACCCACGATCATTATTCTAATATTTGGTTTGAGTGAGGGGTTGTTGTTCAACGATGATACCTGCCTTAGCATTGCACTCCATCGAATAACATGTTATATGTGCATTAAATTACTGTGTAAACTCGCTCTTTGGGGGCAATAAAAAACATAACTTACCGCCTCCAAAAGCAATTGATAGGTCCTATGCATTCTCTCCATTTCTTTTTCGTTCAAGTTTTCTTTTTCTTGGAACTACAACAAAATGAAGAGGATGCAGTCACAACATCAACCTTTGAATTTTCTAAAAAACACTTTGTGTTTCATGAACTTTTCTAAAAGATTACTAAGGCATGTACAGTGCCCATAAGATATCATCTGGTAAGTATAAAACACTGTATTATCTTCTTTCGAGGCAAAAAGTACTGATCACTTACTAGCACATAAGACCAGATGCCTTGGATTTACAAAGCTCGTTCCCAGAAAAATTTTCCTGGAGAAGTCCTCTGAACTAACTTGTGGGATTTACTACTGTAACGCATGGTCTTAAAGCGTGAAAAATTAACCCAACGATTGATTCGGGTACAGATTAGTTTTCTAAATAGCAAACTTGGAAGAAATTAAATAAACATTTAAAACACAATTCCAGAAACAAATCAGTAGTTATGTTTGTTTTTATGCCAATGCAAGTACTGCGTAGCACTTCGTCACTCAACAATTTTAAGCTGCCTGGTCTGCTTGGAAATGATAGACTGCTCAACATTTACCCGGGTACATGGATGACTAATCAACCAACAGATGTCATCAGATTTGCGGGCATCTGGATGACTTATCAATCAACAGATGTCATCAGATTTCCGGGCATCTGGATGCCTTATCAACCAACAAGTGTCATCAGATTTCCGGGCATCTGGATGACTTATCAATCAACAGGCGTCATCACATTCCCCGGCACCTTGATGACTTATCAACTAACAGATGTGACCACATTCCCTGGCACCTTGATGATTTATCAACCAAAAGGCGTCATCAGCTTTCCCCGCACCTTGACAATTTATCAACCAAAAGGCGTTATCAGCTTTTCCTGGCACCTTATGATTTATCAACAAAAAGGTGTCATCAGATTTCCGGGCACCTGCATGATTTGCCGACCAACAAGTGTTACTGGATTCCCCCAGACAACTGGACGATCAACCATCAGATTTCCTGGGCACCTGGATGACTTATCAACTAACAGGTGTCATCAGATCCCAAAGCACCAGCATGACTTATCAACCAACAGGCGTCATCAGGTTTCCCGGGCACCTGGATGATTTGCCAACCAATAGGCGATACTTGATTCCCCCAGACACCCGGATGACTTATCAACCAACAGGTGGCATCAGGTTACAGTATTCATTTTGAAGTCTACTTGCATTAGTCCCAAGCGTTTTAAAAGCGTCTCGTGTTGAGTAATTACAAATAAACTACAAGTTACTAATCAGTCGTTTGTAATTCACTATAACTTTTGCTCGTATTAAACAAAAATTGAACAGCTCTCGCCAGGAGCCCACACTTCGTTTAACCACAGGTTACTGCTAGTGTTAATTATACTAATGTTAGTATTGGTAAACGCATGGGGCCGAGAAAAATTAATGATTTATTTTACGAGTGTTTTCAACAAGTGATATTGATCTTAATTTTTACGAGGAACCAGGCAATTACATGTTTATGACAAGGAGGGCAAGATTTTTCATTCCCCGCGGTATCCCAAAGCGTTGCATAACTTAACTCATTCATCCCAAGTTTCTTTGAAAATCGTTGTCGGAAATCTTCGGAAGAGGTTTGAAAGCGTTTCTAGGGCACTTTTTTGATTTTTCAAGAATTTTGGAAAATCTTCGGAGTTATTTGAAAACGTTCGGAAATCTTCGACAAATGTTTCTAAGGCATTTTAGAGGCTTTTTTAAATTTGCAGAAAATCTTCGGAAATTTTCGAAAGTATACCAGTGACCAATCAGCGTAATTAAGTTATGTAAAGTAGTTTTGCCCTCAGCTAAGAAAAAGTGCCTCTGCTAATTTCCAGTTAGCTGGAAGTAATTTTGCCCTCTATGTTATAAAAGCTGTTACTTTGAAAATTGGAAATCAGAGCTTACCATTTCCAGAAGCTTATTCTGCTTGTCTTGGATCTGGTTTATTTCTGAATGAAACTCTTTGAGCTCTATCTCGAACTGAGCTTGTTCTCTAAAAAGTAAACTCAAATTAGTAACACGGTCTTCTTCTGATCTGATGAAAGAAATTCTCCCAAACGGGTTACATCAAAATTTTTACTCCTAGTTGAGAGAATTTCCCAACACAACATTTTTCTTGTTTGGGGCTGAAAGGGTGATTTTTTGACGTATTGTACTTGTATTAAATCATACTTTGTTTAATCGAGGAAAAAAAAGTTGTGATAGGACATTTGAGCTATAATTATCGTAAAGTGATGAAAATCCATGATTTTTCAATGTGAGTTGAGCCCCACATTGCACAAAAAAGTAAAACAAGTCTAGTCTCAAATACAGTTAACAGAACTTATTTTCTTTTCCCTTAGTTTCCACGGTTCAATGTTACAGTAAAATTGAATGGCAATTCTGTTATACACAAATTCTGTCAAAAATGCTACGTTTTGTGTAAGAGCAAGGAGTAAGACTCAATGACCTCCAAATATTTTATCTTGATATACAGTAAGGATTTTCGTCATATTTTGTTTCCATATCTTCTGCCTTACTACACAGTGGATACTCTGAAATTCACAGGAAAAGAATCGAAAGAACTTTTGACCACGTGTGATACAGGGTTGGAACACACCATTTTCTTAATGCGTATCGATCGAGTTCTTCCACAAATGTCAACATTTTTATCTACGTGAGAAAAAGGAAACCGAGCAATGCCAGTTTGCCCCCACAAAGAAATGAAATGAGCAAAAAACTTGCATAAGAAAAATGGAGCATTGTGCGAGGTCAGCTACTGACGTTTTTGTTACCTTTCTGACTGTCCCCTCGCCTCGTGTGCAACAGAGATTTTTTTGTCATGTTGTCTGACCACTCGGGAGAACTTCTCCTGCTTGTTCCCAATTTTTGTCTTCATTTGCTACAGTCATAAAACCAACCAAATGAAAACACAACAAGATCTGACACAACTAATATTTGACAAATACTAGCGCTTCAAGTTTTAAATGACCCCCCCCCCCTACCCACACTTGGCATACTTTTAATTCTGTTACAAAATTGTTTCAGTTATCGTTCTAACTACATTGCCTTTTATACTGGAATTGTCAACTATAACTATTTCTTGAATTTTAACGACTTTATTTATTTCAGTTCTTGAATAGCAGGCTTTCAAGCACAGAGAAAAGTAGGACCAAAATTATTTTAAAAGTAGGACAAAAGAAGGATTTCAAGGGGGAAAGTAGGAGAAAAGTAGGACAACTGAGGGTTTAGAAGAAGGACTAAGAATGTAGCCTTTGGTACAGATCTTTGAAGAAGTACTGACGAACTGCTTCTAGTCTGCCTGTGACTCGTTTCACTGCTGGTAGAGTGTGAGCCATCTGGACTGGACATGCCAGATGAACATTTGTTCGTCGATATCTTCCTTGCAACATGTGGTCCAGGCTTTAACCCTGAACACCTGCAAAGCTTACTCCCTATTCCTGCATGATACAACCTTGCACAATTTGTTGAAATTGCGGCTTATAAAAAGTAGGAAAAAGTAGGAAATAGTAGGAATTTCAGGACAAAAGTAAGAATACTAGGAGAAGGGTAAAAAAAGTAGGAAATAGAGGAAAAGTAGGATCACTAGAAAGCCTGGAATAGTGCTACCTATAACACCAAAAAAGCAAAGTTACTCTTTGTTATGAAAGCTGTTTGATATTTCGGACTTAATACTGTGTTTGGCTTACTAAATTTGGATATCGATACGGTAAACGGAAACATACGGTAAATAAGCTTACTCCAGTGTACTTACACGAACTCTTCGAAGCTCACAGTTCAAATTACAACCTCAGAATGCGGATAAGTTAAAATTGTCAACAACGTTGTTGTGATCAAAGTTTAGTTTCTTTCTTTTTGTCCTTCACGTCGAGCACTTTGGATTCAAATACTTCAGTATACGAACGCTTCAAAGTAAAATACCTGTAATCTTGCTGTCATGTCCCTTAACAATTCTCGCTGAGTAGTGCTGCAATCCTGCAGCTCTTCCAATTTGCAAACAGCTTCTCTGTATACAATAAAGTTGTAAAGTTAAAGTGCACGGGGAAGAGTGTATGGCTGTCTGTATACCTCACTATCATCCGATTTCGTGAAAAGGACAAAATTTCAGTTTTAACAAGAATACAGAAATCAAGCAACAGTTCGTGACATTATACGTGAAAACTGAAGAAAATTGTTGTGAAACTGATATACATCAAGGTCTCTTTTATTGTTCATATTTTAAAAACTTGAGAAAGACTTTTTATCAACTATTACCCAAGGGTTTGTAAAACGCTACTATAACATGAATAGATGTTGCATGAGGATAAGTTTCTTATTTATCGTAAAACATCAGCGGTTAGGAAACCCATCGTCAATTACTTGCTATTAAACGGATAGCTCTCAATCTAACAAGTGGTATCAAACCCTTTTAATTCCCTTCCTACCGCAAAAAACTTTAATTTATTCGAACATGGGTTAAACATAGGTGAGACAACCTTTGGTAAAAATGAGAGAAGGCATTTTCCATAATCAGGTTGTAAAACTTGGGCATAAATTTGGCCTAATATTCTGCTGGGCAAGAAAACTTCAGAATCAAACTGTCAACTTTCCACGTCATTAACTTTTTAGGAGTAAGAGAAATAAAGAATCAAGTTGAAGGGGAAATGTAACAGCAACTATAAAACGACTAATTCAAGTTATTTCAAGTTTAACTGAAAGTTTTTCAAGATGTAGAAAAAATGAGGGTAAAAAAGTCCTAAATTTTAATCATATACTTTAAAACTAACAATGTTATACAGAAAGTTGTTCAATTATTCATATCACATTAACGTAAAAAGAGCCACGACTACTAAATTTCGAGTCCTGACCTCTACTAGCTGCTAAGGAATTTCACTAAATTTCCAAAACCATCTACTAAGTTTCTAGGACCTCTACCCCTTTCAAGGAATTCCACTAAAATTAACTTGCTAGTTCATGTAATTTGGCGCAGACGGTTACTCTCATATTTAATACTTCTAGTTCTTCGCTTACCCGTACTGTGTGCGTCCCTGTCTGTTTGTTTCTGAACGTTTCGGCAATTGTTGTGCCCTCTTCACGCAGATGTCGAAGTCGGAGAAAACGATTCAACATAAGGTGACAATACACCAACGACTTCGACATCTGCGTGAAGAGGGCACAACAGTTGCCGAAACGTTCAGAAACAAACAGACAGGGACGCACACAGTACGGGTAAGCGAAGAACTAGAAGTATTAAATACCACTAAAATAAACTTTGCATTCAAAGTTTCATCTCCTACTGCATTAATACCTCTACTAATTTTCAAGTACTTCCACTATTTTTTCGAGGACCTCAACTAAATTTCAACGAATTTCACTTAACTTCCAAGTCCGTCACTAAATTTCAAAAACCTCCTCTAAATTTCAAGAAATTTCATCGATTTTCCAAACTTACTTCTACTAAATGTCAAGTTCATCTACAAATTTTCAAGGAATTTCACAAAATTTCCTTGTGCTTCCAATAAATTTCAAGGAATTTCACTGGTTTCACTTATTTTCAAGGAACTCCACTAGATTTCCTAGTATATCACTAAATTTTAAAAACCTCTACAAATTTTCAAGGAATTTCACAAAATTTCCAAGTACTTTTAACAAATTTCATGGAATTTCACTGATTTTCCAAGTTCTTCTACTAAATTTCAAGTACATCTACTTATTTTCAAGAATTTCCACTAAATTTCCAAGTAGTTCTACTGAATTTCAACAATCTAATAGTTTTCAAGTAATTCACTAAATTTCCTAATAATAACCATCACCTTGTGAACCCACCCAAGTATTTTACAAACGAAGGAAAAACCATGATGTCTTACAATCAAGGTCTGACACTTTAACAATATCTTTGTACTCAAAGCTTTTGCTACTGCATAGGAAGTCTTTCATAAATACTAGAACATCGATTATTTCACTAACCGTTGTTTTTTCATTTCTTCCCCAATGACTAGGATCATCTTCAGTGCCGTCTGTACATCCTGCAAACACATTCCAGCTAGCTATAACTTCATACATACAAAAACACCCAGCATAATCAAACACATTCCAGCTGGCTTTAACTTCATACACACAAAAACACCCAGCATAATCAAAACAATTATCACTTAAGCCCCTTTTACACGAGCAGTTTTTCCTTGACAAGTTCTATTGCTCGTGCAAATGAATAGCAAGTTTTCCTTTACAATTTTTCTTCGACAAGGTTTCCTTGTTCGTGTAGACGACGGGCAAGTTTTCCTTGACATGTTTTCAGTTCAATATAACAATCATATCCTTGTCACATTTTCCTCGTTGTCCGTCTACACGAGCAAATTTCAGATTTGACAATTTTTCCTTGACAAGGAAAAATTGTCCAGTTTTCTTCATATACACGAGCACTTTTTCCTTTTCAAGGCAAACCTGTCAAGGAAAACTTGCTCGTGTAAAAGGGGCTTTACATGTAAGTGAAACGTGAATGTTAACTTTCTAACTTGGTTTTAATCTTTCTACATTAATTTCATCACACTGTACTAACCATTTTCTTGTCGGTGGCGGAGTGGCTGAGCGGTCCAGGGGGGTTAAAGACGTATGGAAACTTGATATATACAAGCACGGGGCTAATAGGTTGGCTTGAGAAAGGATTAACCCTTTAACCCCTAAGAGTGCCAAATGATTAGCTTGTAAATTCTCATAACTTATGTCCTTAATATTTCTATGAGTAGTTTGGGAGAATTTGAAAATTCATCTTCCAAGTTTTTTGTGGATGATCAAATTTTATATTCTCAACACTAATCAGCTTGTTTTCTATTGTTAATGTAAGGAGAATTTAGATGTTTACCAATTGAAGCAATAGGGGTTAAAGGGTTAAGCTTTTATTTTTAACACTAGCCGCTGCATTCACAAAAAGCTCACCTTTTAGTTGAAACAACAAATTAAAAGTGATAAGAAAGGTCAAAAGAAGTGAAACTCACTATTTACCTTCAACTACTTCCTAGAATTGTTCATGATCTTTCATTTGTCAAAGTATTCGCATTTTTTTTCATGTAGCGTGGACCCTGCTAACGGTAATTATAGTCCAGCATTTAACATTCCTAAAGAAAGAAACAGAGATACCCGTACCTCCGTATATTGCTGGGAGTTTTCTTGTTTAGTGGATAGCTCCAAGAGTCTCTGTGTTCGTTCCTCTTTGGCTCCTTTGAGGGATTGTACCGTGTTGCTCAAACGCGTTATTTCCTACGAAAAAAGGACAAAACAATACCTAATTTAGCAAAACCCCCAGCATCAAGCTGGAAAGGTCGTGATAAAAATAAAAGTCAGGTAGTTGAATCATGGGTAACTTCTGTGCATCAATCCCTAAATCAACACAACCTCTGCACAGTTTACAATTGGGTTGCAAATCCGAGGCTTTCCAGGAAAAATGGTTAGAAAAGTATGATTAAGATAGAGGGCCGTGGAAGGCATGGTGTTTTGAGCAAATTGCTTGAAAAGCCTAGTTTTGTGGTCGTAGTGGCCATTTGGAAGCGCAATGAAGACCTTACAATGTCTAGCTCTGCTTATGGCCTTAAAACTTGCTTCAAACTTAGTTGTAACTTCTGTTAGACTTTTTCTGAATAATTTCGTCTAAAGTGACCTCTTCGAGTTGTCTTTCAGACATGCTTTCATCTACTTATATCCTAATTCGGCTTGGGTTGATGAGTGGAAATAAATAGCTCCCTACAAAACCCAATGCTTCTTTTTCAACCTTGACTCGAACTTAGGTCTCAAATGAAAAAAAAAAGCAGACACCATTATTACGCTAGCATTGCATAAAACTGTGTTCAACATATCGGGAAAACGAGTTCAGAGTCATTTTCAGCATATTAATTTTTGTAAAGCTACAAAGGTTCATAAAGATTGGCCGAAATTTGACGGAGATATAAAGGTTTGATACTGGATCCATAGTTTTCCAGTGAAAAGTGTAATGGCCCGTCCAGCCTCGTTTCCATGTTTCCCCTATGTATTTCTCTCTAAAAATAAGGGCAGAAAAGTTTGAAAACTTTATATCTACATTAGTTTTTGGGAAATGTTCACGAAATTTTTAAGTTTTGCAAACACTGATGCGCTGAATTTGGTGTTTGCCACAATTTCTTGATTTATATTTAATATATTTTTTGCGTGAAAATGTCTGTCTATTCAACTTACTCCCTTGAACCGTTCTGGAGAATGGACAATTTTGCTTTTGAAGTTCTCGTTTTCTTCCTTTAGTGTAGTCAGATTTACTTTTAGTTCAGCCTGGAAAAAGAAAGGGAACAAATGAACAAAACAACTTATGCAAAAAATTAATTCTTGTTGACCAATTACCGAAACCACCCTACTTGCAAAACAATAAACTTAGGAAATATTGCCACCTTATATTAAGTTAACAAAAATATACACATTGTTTTCTATTTGTTGTTGAGTTATGCTGCATCAACTCTCGCAGTAACTTTTTTCACTATGTTGTTTGAGCAATAATGTTTCATTTATTTCTCCAGTTTTGTCAAACTACGAAAATGCAGTCGTTTTGTAATTAGCACTGATAAAATATCATCCCGATGAATTTCAAACGGTTTTAGATAATCTTGTATCGGGAACTGATAACAGTGCATGTCACAAACAACTGTAGGTAGTAGTAAAGTATGTTTATTTAACACTGCAACGCATCTTTTCTGTAGTTACTGTCTGTATCTACTCACCATTTTAGCAGTGCATTCAGCAATGGATGTTTTCAATGCATGGATTTCTTTCCCTTCGGCAGCCTAGAAAGATGATAAAGTACGTAAGTTCTAGAAACCAGAGCAGTAAGCACCTAAATTGGTAACTCAGATTACATTATTGCAAAGTAATTATAATAGCCAAGCAATACTTTCGTTATACACCCTAAAAACACAGCCGAGAGGACTTGTTTGCAGAAAAAAATAGGCTCGAATCCCTAGCAAAACTTTTGGAAAAATACATTCCTAGACTCTGGTAAAGACGTAAAAACTTTTTGAGCGATCTGATTTCTGTTTCTGAATCATTTGCCTTAAAGGGGTGCTCAACTGTACGTCACAAAAAAAATTGTTTAATCTGTGTCCGTATCAGCAGCTCAAATTTGATAATTCTGAAATAAAATCACAACTAATATCAAAATTTCAAGACTTTTCCATAACCTTGGCCATTTTCCCAAAATTTTAAGACTTGGCCAAGACCTTGGCAATTTTCTCCAAATTCCAAGACCTTGGCCATTTCCTCCAAATTCCAAGACCTTGGCCATTTCCTCAAAATTACAAGACCTTGGCCATTTCCTCCAAATTCCAAGACCTTGGCAATTTCCTCCAAATTCCAAGACCTTGGCCATTTCCTCCAAATTCCAAGACCTTGGCAATTTCCTCCAAATTCAAGACCTTGACCATTTCCTCCAAATTCCAAGACCTTTGACATTTTATCCAAATTCCAAGACCTTGGACATTTCATCCAAATTCCAAGACCTTGGCCATTTCCTCCAAATTCCAAGACCTTGGTCATTTCCTCCAAATTCCAAGACCTTGGCCATTTCCTCCAAATTCCACGACCTTTGACATTTCCTCCAAATTCCAAGACCTCGGCATTTCTTCCAAACTCCAAGACCTTTGACATTTCCTCCAAATTCCAAGACCTTGGCCATTTCCTCCAAATTCCAAGACC
>JAOBAT010053327.1:12880-24160 GCA_026413305.1 Hydrozoanthus tunicans
AATTCAAATCTGATCTGAACGCCTGCTTTCTAAGTTTTTGTCTAGTTTTTGGTACCTGGGACCGACCTCCATTTCCTGGAATCCGTTGGTTAGGAATGATATTGCCCAAAGGGTTTAACAAAGGAACTGTTCCGAACAGCTGTCTCTTGCCACGAATATCCTTTTTGTTTATTTTGGTGTTAAACTTGTGAATTGATGATTTGCGCTTTGGAGATGAAATCGTCGATTTCGCTGTTTGAATGTTAACGTTGACGCTAGCATGATCAGTTGGATCTGGTGTATGCACTAGTGGTGACTCAAAGGGTTGCGTCATTGGTTGTAGATATGGTTGTAGCTGTAACTGTGGCTGGTAGTTTTGAACTAGTTGAAGAGGTTTCTGCTGATTCTCTTGAGCTTCTCTTTCTTCAGAAGGAGATTCAGCAGCAGCTGGATCATTTTGTTCGACCATTTGCTGCTGTTCCTGCTGTTGGTTTTCAGCATAGGGTTGTACAAACTGCTGTGTTTCTTGGGAAACTGCAGGCACGGAAGCAATATATTGACGTCTTGATTTTTTCTTAGAATCCTTCTTTGACGCAACGTGTGATACCTTGGACTTGCGTTTGGCTACTTCTACTTTTACAGAAACGCTTGGGTGATGTGTATGATAGGCTGATATGGTTTCCATTGGCGCTTTTAGTAGAGGGTGATTTAGGTCACTAGCCTCGTTACTCTGCAGGGCTGCACTGTTTTGTGCGCTCTCAAGTTGTTGTTGCGAATCATCCAGTGCTACTGGAGGTGGTTCATACGCCTGGCTTGATAGCTGTGCAACTCCAGTGTTATCTGCTGTTATGGGGACTTCTTGCTGGAATGCTTGTGCTGCCATTGCTTCTTGAGGCTGCACAAAACCCATTTCAGGTGCTGCTACAAACTGTTTCTTTTTTATTTTGTTTCGGATATTTTTCTTGAGAGTCGACTTTCGCTTGGCCACTTCCACGTGAACAGAAACACGCGGCCGATGGACCGATGAGCCCTCAAAGTAAGGCAATTGTTGTACAGCATCTTGAGGCTCAAAACTAGACGTAGCTGGCGGTGACATGGCAACAAACTGTTTTTTGTTTCTGGAATTAATATTTTTCCTTTTCACGTTTGATTTTCGTTTAGCAACTTCAACATTCACAGATACGCGACGGTGTACTAAGTGCAAATCCGGGACTGGTGCTACTCCATGATGAATTTCACCAATAACGGGAGAGTGAACTACAGGATATGGTTCCGGCTGCTGGATCACTTGGTAACCTGGTGTCAAGGAGCTGTCAACTAGAGGCTGTTGTAACACTGTTGGAACAGCAGCCACAAACTGTTTCTTCTTAGTTTCTTCTTTTCCCTTTTTGTTAAATGGTCCTGAACGTCTTGTTTCCCGTGTGTAGTCGCTGTCAGCCGATTCCATGTGGTCGCGCGGCATGTAGTTTTTTCTCAAATTTCTGGCTTCTTTTACGTTACTTTTCACGCCTGGTATCATGTGTTTCCTTTTCTGTAGCTCATTTATTAGCATACCATTAGATTTGATTCTTTTATTAATTGAAATGCTGTTAAACTCGGGTACAACGGCGCCATTTTGAAGAAACCTTTGAGGCAGCACTTGCATCACTGGCAATCGACGAAACACAGATATACTTTGCCTTTTTCGATTACCAGAAGTCTTTTTTTTGTCATCACCATTGAGGATAGACTTTTTTGCTGTTTGAATATTGATAGAAACGTGTGGTTGATTCTGGCCAATTTGACCCACAGGAGTAACTGCCATCTGAGGAGCGGAGTCTTGAGACGGTATCCCTATGGTTGGGCTCAACTGAGCTAAAGGTTGAACTGCAGAAACAGTTTGTTGAGGGACGTCTGTAATTTGGGGCTGTCCTTGAAGCTCATTTGGGGAACTTTGTACTTGGACTTCGTCTTGATTTGGATACAGAGAGTCCTGGTTTACCGGTTGTTGTAACTGAGGAAAGTTAGTGGTAAGTTGAGTGTAAGAGTTTGTATCTTGAGGTTGCGCTGCTTGAGCAAATTGCGAGTTTTCAGTGAAGTAATCTCTTTTTCTTCCTGTTTCTTCTTTATCAAGTTCCTTTTTCAACTTCTTGAGACGTGCGATGTTTTTGTGTGATTGTTTGTTGATGCTTCTTTTCGGTATTTTGCTCCTTTTTGCAGTTTCTACGTTGATGCTGACATGAGGTTGTCTTGATTGCCCTGCTGTCGCAATTCCACTTGGCATTGGAAAAGGATTTGCATATGGAAGCACAAAACGACCATTTGTCAAAGGAGACATTGGTACATAATTATATAACTGTCGTTTGAAAATTCGTGATTTTTTCTTGGCTTTTGTTTTTGCAGGCTTAGGAATTTTGGATTTTGCGGCTTGGACGTCCACATGCACACGTGGCCTTGGATGGTGGTACGGGTGGCCAAGATACAATGATGTCAGGGAATCAATATAGTCGTGCCACAACCTACTAACTTTCATTTCTTTGTCTTCTTCATCTTCACGAGGACTTGTTCCACCATAAAATGGAAAAAGGCCCGTTTGCCTGTAAAGTGGTGAACTGTACAAGGCAAGCAGAGAGTTGTATGGGTTAAAATAATGTTGCAACAAAGGCGAAGGAACAGCTGCGGGTAGATATCTCTGGAATGGTGCATTCGTTAGTAGTGGGCTTACCGCTTCGTTCAGTCCAAATACTTGTCTTTTGCGACGTTTCCTCTTTTCTTTAGCTATCTTCGAGTCATTAATTTTTGATCTTTTTGTTACAGTTCTTTCAAAGAGGTCTTGCTGAAAGCTTGGTATTTTAGGCACATTCGATCTTGAAGACTGCACATTGATATTCACGTGAGGTCGATGCTGACCAGCAAGTGGCGAATAGGAGTAGGGCGACATGAGATGTGGCAATACAGAATGGTACATTCCCGTATACGGTAAATGATACCCAGGTATTGGCAACACCGAGTGAGCGGGAGCTAGGGGCATTATTGGGTGGACAGCAGGTACTTGTGCCATCGGAACGGGATTGTAAAGTTCACGTGGCGGTGTTCGTACTATTTGGGGCTGTAAGATGATAGGAATTTGCCTCTTTTTGCGTCTTTGTTTGAGACGGCTTGGAATACCAGACCTGGCTGTTTCAACGTGTACATTGACATCAGGAGCCTCCTCTTTTGGCAGTAGAGGTGGGATTGCAGAAGTTAGGCTATTCATTAAAGGCAGCAGTGGTGGTCTCCCAACAAGAGGCGCTGTTCTCGTCAATGCTTCCTCAAGGATTTCAGGGTTGTATGGACCCCCTAAAATGCCCGGGTGTAAACCTTCATTCACGTGAAGAAATCCATCATTTGCCATTCCTGGATGTTGTACATCGGCCATTGTTGGTAGGTTTAAGGGCAGTCCCATGGCCAATTGGTTGACCGGCTGGAAACCCACCTGCCTTCTAGGCCTTGCCCTCTTTGAATCATGGGGGACGGCGTCCGAGTTTTTAATCTTTGAAACATCCCGGCGCACCAATTTTGCTCTCACGTCAACCGGTGAACCTCCAGGTGTGGAAGAGACTTTTTGTGGTACCTCAATTGTGTCTCTTGTAGAATGCTGCATATTTAAGGGCGACACGGACTCATATAGTGAATGTGACCCAAGTAGCGACACTTGCCGTTTGGTGATTTTTGACCTAAGAGTTTTCTTTTGCGAGTTGTCGTCGGTGATTGCTGTTGTCTTGACACCTTCCAAGGAATAAGAATCGGTAAGTTCCACCTTCGGTTTTGAAATAGTTGATTTTGTCTGAGTTTTATTCCCTCTTTCCTTTTCTTTAGTGTTAGATTTTGTTATTTCGGATCTGTAATGAACACCGTGCAGCCCATGAAACTGATGAAAATCGTCGACGCCAAAGTCGCGGACGTTAGACGGCACTCCAATGTAGTTACTTGTGTGACCTTCAATTCAAAAGAGGTTTGAAGTGTGTCAATGGCAAAAGAAAATCGAAAGGAAATATTTACTTTTTGTTATAATTTACTTTACTTGCGTTTGAGAGGTTATCAAAAGATCAATAAGGATACTTATTAGAAATATTTTTTTGCCTTATTTAAAGATTACGCTCATTTTTATAATATGAGTAGTGGCTAAATTTAATAAAAACAACTCTTTGAAGTAGGATAATTTTTACTGTGCATATATCCGAAGCATGGAATTTGGTCTTTTTGGAAATTTTGAAAAAAAAAGAACAATGTCGTTTGTTTCATCAAACTAATTGTTTCGGTGTTGTAATATTAAGGTTTTTCAAATATACAAATTAGTTAAGTTGTGAGGGAGTCAAAAGTGGAAAGATCACAAAACAACAGTTTATTTCTTGAAATACCAGATCAAAAACCCTGAAACCTTGCTTTATTGTTTTACTATACCACAAAAACACGCTATAGAGACTGTTGTTTTCTAAATTATCCCTGATATGACGTCACAACTTTGGTAGTTTGCATAATTGAAAAACCTTAATGTCTAGCAACCAAAAAAGTTATTTTAATGAAACAAACGACATACACCCTAAAGAAGGTTGGAATGCGCAAAACTACCGGGTGGAAAACAAAAGAAGTTGTTCATTTAAGCTTACTGTCGAAGTATAGAATTTTAAATTGCTCCCTGTTTATACTTTATTCCGTTCTTACAACGAATTTTAGGTTTCTTGTGTTTTTGATCAAGAGTATTTTAAATCATGTTATTTCTAAAATGGTTGAAGTTTTGTAGCTCATGACTTTTTCTTATTTTCACAAAACAACTAACAGCGTTAATCATCTCGAAATTAATAGTTTCATTCGCCATTATATATAGTGAGAGGTGTCATACCTAATTACCGTTTTCTCTTCAAAAATGTTTTGCGATGTCAAGGTCTAGTTTAGGAAATGCACTCTCAAGCCTTACAATTTATGCTAGATAAATTTTTATTGTTGTAGATTGTAGATATACTTAATATTTCCCTTTTCTTTTTTTTGTTCGAATAAATCTTCTTCACTGTTAGTAAGACAGTTAACTATTTTAAATTCTGTGCCAAATAAAGTTTGTTATTATTGTTATCAATACTATTATACGTTAACATAGGTAAAACAGATATGAATATTTTCAAAAACCAAACGTTTTCGATCGTTTCAAGTGAAAAAATTAGTTGGATTTGTTTCGAGGTGTCTAGCTGGCTCTAATTGTTTTGATTCATCTTCGTATCAGTTTTATTCAGACTTCTAGATTTCTTGCCGTCTCTCCTTCGTATTTCATACCACAATTACAAATTCTTCGGTAGATAACATGTGACGGATGGAAATTTTTTTCTTTAAGTTTTAAAAGTGCCTCTATTTTGCGAGTTTTCCGAATCATACAAAGATTTTAAATTGTCTCCAGTGTAAGATTATAATTTACGTTGAAATTTCCGGATTTTTGCTTCGTTTTTATGGCAAAAAGATGATAGTAAAGATCGAATTGAAAACATTTACTTTCATAGATATCTATATATTTTTTACCTATGTTACATAAATTATTGTTATCATTATCATTATTGTTGTTTATCATATGTATTATCATTATGATTATTAGTGTTGTCACTATTATAATTGTTATTATTATTGGTACACGATTCCTTGCACTTTTGATCTGAAATTGAAAATCTGTTATCGTTCCAAAAAGCACGTTAAAACAGTTTGATGCAACAATCAGTGTTTGAGACCTAAAGGGGTTAACGTAATTATGATCTTGATATAACGTAGCTGTGTATAATTATAAAAGTGTAATTTTACGTTTGATACTATCGAACATCACCGGAAAACCCGCCAGGTGACCCTAACTCACTTAGTTATAGTAATCGGGATAAAGAAAAATGTTTAAGTATTTTTGAAAGGACATTACCTACGACCGATCCATGTGACTCGAACCGTGCCGCTGGATGATACACGAACGTATCTTGGGAATGAAGGACCGGCTGGTGCACGGCCGGGGGAGGCTGGTGAAAGATAAGAGGTGGTTGGTGGTACACGACCGCTGGCCGGTGAACGATAACCGGGGGCTGGTGATATATTATCGGAGGGCGATGAAGCATAATGGGAGCACGGTGGACGACAATATCAGGACGGTGGTAAATCTCCGGTGGCGGATGGTATATAATTGGTGGACGACTGACAACTATCGAGTTCTTCCGAGTTGGGTTCTCTTCTCTCTCTCGTTGTGGATGTAACGCGGAACTCGAAGATTCAGAGTTATTTTCCCTGTTACTAATTTCGTCCTTCTTATGAAAGCGCTGCTTTGTATGTTTTGATATATTGTGCTTTTGAACGTTAGATTTTCCCCAAGCGTGACCGTATTCGTGACCATGATGTCCATATCCCCAGCCCCACCCTCCATGGTAGAAGTGAGGTGCCCCAACGTAAGTACCTGCATGATGCAGGTGGGACGTATAGGGTACAAACATCGGGTGGGCCAAGTAGTGCTCATGGGAGTGATAAATCGGTTGATGGACCAATGGCGCTGGTTGATGGAAAACCACAGGTGGCTGGTGGTAGACTACAGGCGGTCGATGTACAACTACAGACGGCTGATGGTACACTACAGACGGGCGGTGAATCACAATGTCTGGTCTGTGCATAACAACTGAGGGTCGATGGTAAACCTCTGGGGGAGGATGATAAATTATCGGTGGACGGCGCATAATAACCAAGTTCTTACGCTCCCCTCTTTTTTGTTTACTGGTTTTACTTCGAAACGTTGTGGTTCCGTTTGCAGGTTTGTGTTGTTTGTTCTCTTCCTTTAAGTGTCTTCGGTTGCGGTGATGTTTGAGTTTTCTTCCACGATCCTGCGTTTCAGATGTTTCGTTACTTTTTTTTGCTGTTTTAAGTTTCGAGTTTTCCTTTTCCCGGCCATGATCATTATTTCTTTCGATGGAAGACTTACTGTGGGCAGGTCCATTCGCTAAGGGCCCAGAACCAATGCCTTGTAGTAGCCCATAAGGCCATCCATTTGGCCCAATACCGTAACCAGGACCGCTCGCTTGGAAACCGGGACCAAATCCATAAGCCCATGGACCTCCGTAAGACAATCCGTACCCCCATCCCCCTGGGTAGTAATGGGGCGCTCCTAGATATGTACTTGTGTGCTGTAACTCGGACTTGTATGGTACAAAGTGCGGCTGGGCTGTGTACGTATCATGTGCGTGTACAATTGGCTGTTTAACCATAGGTGATGGCTGGTGGAAGACAACTGGTGGAGCTTTATATACTATTGGGGCTCTATGCACCACAACTGACGGCTGATGATAGACAATGGACGGTCTGTGGATAACAATATCTGGCCGATGAACTACAACAGCCGGTTTGTCGTATATCTCTGGGGGAGGATGATAAATTAAAGGAGGCCTTTGAATTACTACTTTGTTTTTCTTTGCACCTGTCTCGCTATGTTTGTTTCTTGCCTCCGCTTTTCTGTCATGTTTGTTTCTATTTTGTGATGGTGTTTCTTGTAAGGTGCCTTTCTCTTTGCCTGCAAGCTCCTCTTTAGTCTTACGTTCCTGTTTTCCTTCTAAATCACGCTTTGTTTTGTGGCTTTTAATTTCATCTTTAAGTTTTTTGTGCGCTTTTCTCTTGTTTTTAGATCTTTTAGAGGCAATCTTCGATTTACCAAATATATGACCAAATCCATGCCTATGACCAAATCCCCAGCCCCACCCACCGTGGAACATATGGGGAGCGCCTATGTAAGTTCCTGCGTGATGGAGGTGCGAATACCAAGGAGTGAACATTGGATGTGCCATATACGTCTCGTGCGAGTGGAAAATAGGCTGGTGTACCATAGGCGAAGGCTGGTGAAATATTAAAGGCGGTTGGCGGTAGACTACTGGAGGTCTGTGCACAACAACTGGCGGCCGATGAAACACAACGGAGGGCCTGTGGATAACAATGTCAGGCCTGTGGAGAATGACGCTTGGTCTGTGATACACCTCAGGGGGTGGGTGATAAATTACCGGAGGACGACGCATAACAATTATATTCTTTCGAGAACCTTTTGACTTTGAGTTTCTTGAAGCTTTATTTGATTGTTCTTTAAGTTCACGAGCTTCACGCTTTACTTTGTTAGGCGTCGAATGTGTGTTATCCTTTTGTTGTTGCTTCACCCTGCTGTGTGTTTTTTCAACTCTTGATTTCCCAAAAGTATGTCCATATCTGAAACCATAACCCCACCCCCCAGAGTAATAGTTTGGTGCTCCTAGGTAGGTTGCGGTGTGGTGAATGTGACTGGCATAGGGCACGTGGACAGGATGGGCTATGTACGTATCGTGTGCATGCAGCACTGGCTGTCTCACCATTGGAGGAGGCTGATGGAACACGACAGGCGGTTGACGATACACTATAGGCGGTCTGTGCACTACGACAGAAGGCTGATGATAGACGATAGAAGGTCTGTGAATGATAATTTCTGGCCTGTGGACTACAACTGCTGGTCGATGGTATACCTCGGGTGGCGGATGATAAATCAACGGAGGGCGATGTACCAGTACTGTGTTTTTCCGAGCACCCTTTTTAGTTTTAGTTTGTGAAGATTGAATCTTTGAAGATTTGACAGATCTACGTTCAACTTTTTTCCTTTCTCCACTACTCGTTTTCGTGGAGCTTGGGTGTTTTGGTTCTTTTTGATTCGGTACTTGTGATTTTCCAAAGGCGGGGTCAGATGCATGATTATATCCATACCCCCATCCCCAGGACCCTGGGTAATAATGCGGTGCTCCACTATACGTTGCCACGTGGTGTGTGCTAGAGCCGTACGGTACCGGAAGTGGTTGTGCCAAATACGTATCATGGGCTTGCATGATTGGTTGATGAACCATTGGCGCTGGTTGGTGGAAAACAACTGGAGGCTGTCGGTATATTATGGGCGGTCTATGTACTACCACAGATGGTTGATGATACACTATGGACGGCCTGTGAACTACAATGTCCGGCCGATGAACAACCACATCCGGTTTATCGTAGATTTCCGGTGGCGGATGGTAAATCATCGGAGGTCGCTGAATGATTACCTTGTTTTTGCGACTTCCGGTTTCTGTCTTTTCTTGTTTGGGTTGATTTCCAGTTACTTGTTTTAATACATCGCGCTTGGAGTGTTTCTTTTCTGGCAATATGTCGCTGTCTTTTTCTGTAGTTCTAGTGTGGTTTGCAGCATGACTTACATTCTCATCGTTCTCGCTTTTACGATCGGACGTTTTAGTATCGTTTGCTCGCTCAATGTGCGACTTCCAGAAAGCATGGCCCTGCCCATATCCGTAGCCCCACCCACCCGGGTAATAATGGGGCGCTCCCAAGTATGTAGCTGTATGGTGTACATGACTAGAGTAAGGTACAGGTACCGGGTGAGCGATGTACGTGTCGTGTGCATGCACTATTGGTTGGTGTACCATGGGCGCTGGTTGGTGGAAAACAACTGGTGGCTGTCGGTATATTATGGGTGGCCTATGAACTACCACAGATGGTTGATGGTAGACTATGGACGGCCTGTGAACTACAATGTCCGGCCGATGAACAACCACATCCGGTTTATCGTAGATTTCCGGTGGCGGATGGTAAATCATCGGAGGTCGCTGAATGATTACCTTGTTTTTGCGACTTCCGGTTTCTGTCTTTTCTTGTTTGGGTTGATTTCCAGTTACTTGTTTTAATACATCGCGCTTGGAGTGTTTCTTTTCTGGCAATATGTCGCTGTCTTTTTCTGTAGTTCTAGTGTGGTTTGCGGCATGACTTACATTCTCATCGTTCTCGATTTTACGATTGGACGTTTTAGTATAATTTGCTCGCTCAATGTGCGACTTCCAGAAAGCATGGCCCTGCCCATATTCGTAGCCCCACCCACCCGGGTAATAATGGGGCGCTCCCAAGTATGTAGCTGTGTGGTGTACATGACTAGAGTAAGGTACAGGTACCGGGTGAGCGATGTACGTGTCGTGTGCATGCACTATTGGTTGGTGTACCATGGGCGCTGGTTGGTGGAAAACAACTGGTGGCTGTCGGTATATTATGGGTGGCCTATGAACTACCACAGATGGCTGATGGTAGACTATGGACGGCCTGTGAACAACGAAATCTGGACGATGAACAATAATGTTTGGGCGATGATAAACCTCTGGTGGAGGATGATAAATCATCGGCGGTCGATAGATAACAACTTTGTTTTTCTTTTTGCCAGTTTCTGTTTCTGTTTTGTTCTTAGTGTTTGAGTCAATGTCGCTTTTCTTAGAACCTCTTCGCAGTTTATGTTTTTTTCTGCCTTTTACAGTTTTCTTTAACTTTGGAACTTTTGACTTCCCGTAATGAAAAGCGGGAAACAAATATCCAGGCCTGGCATGGTAAACGGGAAGGTGTAGAGCTGGCATTACAAGAGGAGGCTGGTGATAGACTATTGGAGACTTGTGGATAACTAAAGGAGGCTGGTGAAAAATTAAGGGCGGCCTGTGGACCAGTACTGGCGGCTGATGTACTACAACTGGTGGATTGTTGAACACATCAGGCTGTGGGTTAAAAACTACCGGAGGGCTCTGAACCAACACATCTTGCTTTTTTGCAGCTTTGTCTAATTTGTTTTTGCTTTTCTTCAGAGGGACATGTGTTTCTGTATCGGTCGGATTCTCGGATTCGCCGCTTCCAGAAAAGTCTTCAGGAACATCTGTGTCCGCTTTGTTTGATATTTCACTTTTAGATGTTGCTTTCGCTTTTTCAACGGTTGATTTGTTAACGGCGTTTTCTTCTGACGAGGAATTAGGAGACGGTTTATTCAGGTATGACCTTCCAACTAGTGGAACATATGAAGCATATTGCCCGTAACCGCCATGATACTGGTTTGTATACGGTATACCAGTGTACGCTCCCAGGGACCGCAGAAACGTTGATTGAGGAAAAAGCACGTGATTAACATGTGGCTCGATGAACTCATGCGAGCGGATAACAGGGCTGGATACCACGGGAGGCGGATTGTGGAATACCACTGGCGGACTGTGATAGTAGATCGGAGAGTGATGTACAATAGTCGCTGGTTGTTGATACATAAGAGTAGGTCTATGGTATACGAGGTCAGGACGGTGGAACACAATATCAGGTCTTGGATGGATCTCTGGCGACCTGAAATAGACTATCGGAGGGCGATGGAGCACCACCATGTGCTTTCGATGGCCCCAGCTGTAAATGTGTCCAGGGTAGAAGTTGTAGTGTTGACGTTTACTTAATAACCCGTGGCGGTGATGATGATGATGATGATGATGATGATGA
>JAOBAT010053338.1:0-29144 GCA_026413305.1 Hydrozoanthus tunicans
AATCCATTTTCTATTCTCTCACAGAAAATAGATTTGTAACCAATCAGAGCGCGCGTTACATCAAGATTATTTTCTAAACAAGTATAGAAGTTATTTGCTCTTTGAAAACACAAGTACGCAAACGGGAAAACATTTTTTAAAAACTTTGGTCAAACCTGAGTTTTCAAGGGTAAACGTCACAGCTATGCAATTATTTATTATGTATAGTGCCTTATACCTTTATAGTTAATTTTTTAAACGATACACACAAATTCCCTGTAAATAAAAATATTAAATATAATTTTAAAAATCATAGCTCGAGTGATTACCCTCGATCAAAGCTTTCATCTTAGCGGAGTTATGATAAACATGGGTTGCCAGCCAGCAAGTAGCTAGTTCACTAATCCACTTACTGTTAAAAACTAGCTCTGCTAGTTTAGCTTCTCCTGTGGCCGTTTGGTGCATTACCAAAAGTAGTGTAGCCACCAATAGGGCTACTACTGTTTCCGATTGGATAAACATGATCTCAAACGATACTGAAATATATTCGAGGATGAAGTCTTCTAAAAGGTTTAGAGAGCCAACTTAGACGCTGTTTCTGCTCGTTGTTTTTTATATTTCAACCTGCTCTTTGTTTTTGCCTTTATACAGTGTCTTTTGGCAAGATACCAGTGGGAAAAGTGCAGATTTCTTGACCTTTTAATCCTACGGGCGTAGATCAATTATTGTGGCTAAAAATACTGTTATCAACTTCATCCTTAGATGGCAGCTCGTGTGTTTTAAAACTAACATAAACCACACTCTATCTAGTAAAATTTTGACAGAGTCTTCGACCTAGTTATCTTGATCAACTGCATGCGTAAGTTGACTGTGATAGCTGTTTCGAACGGTGTACTCAGAAGCCATTATACGTTTCATTTTTTGAAATTTATTGGAAGAAGGCCAAGATTGATTACATTTAGTCATCGACTATGCACTTTCAGTATCATTGTCGCGCACTGAGATAAAACAAAACAATGAATCAGGGTTGAGTGGGAGTCCCTATACCGGTCTGGAATGCAATTTGCCTACACGATGACAAACCACTTTTAAATGTTGCCTTTGGGTTTTGAAATGTCATGTTTTGACCTTGTTTATGCTTCAAATGTTTTTGAGCAAAGAAGTAATAAATTTTGCAACCTATAGCTATCTTACACCTTCTCATGATCATGAGTAGAAAACTTGTTAAAAGCAAAACATCTGTTATTACTGCGCTACATACAATACGGCTTAAATATTTCAAAGGAACAAAGAAAAAGGAACAGGCTTTTGTGCATGCACGTACACATGCTAGAGGGGAAAGGGTGGGTAAAATGTATGACCTCCTTCCTTTTCGGACATTCGACACAACTCACGTGCAAATACACATATGCGGACTAGCGTGAATATGCATGAGAACACGCTTACACATACTGTATTCATTATCAATAGCAATAAAAACCTACTTTAGGTTATAAATAGATCTCTAAGAAAGAGCCGTCAGCTAAAAGGGAAAATAAACCCTATTAAGAAAAAATTAATTTAATTAAACAAATGTCCCCGTTACTCTGTTACAACTCATTATCAGACAAAATCTAAAACACAAATTTTTCTTGCGCGCTACAGCTGATAGTAACCGCTGCAGCCAGCGCTTACGACTTCCCAGTTAAGTTTGCTTTTCAAATCGCACTCATTTCAATTTGAATTCTTTTCATAAACGCTTGCTTCAACGCATGTGCTAATCGGCTTTGAACATCACTTTAGCCAATAACCGTAATATGAGAAGAGATTGTCTTACAAGTGCTTCAAAGCCCAGACACCGCGCGTCTGAAGCTCTTTCGAGCTCATAGCTACTGCTCGTGATATTTTATTGAATCTCACAAGTTTAAAGATGTTTCCCACGGCTTTTCTGCTTCCCGGTAACTTGAGCAGCACAACTGGGACAGCTTGAACAATTCTTGTATATCGAAAGCGCAGCATGATGCCCGGTGCTTTCCTTTAAGCTTGATTGCGACATTTCAAGTGCTCATTGAAGTTCAGAGCTCAAAAAACAAGCAAGTGAGGTTACGGTCACGAAAGAGATCAGGGTGGGGATGGAGAATAGGAAGGACTGTGGGGGAGGGGCTAAGGAGAAGGAGCTAGGGGGATGAGCAGACTTTTAAAATGGTTTGAATAGGACTGATTCAGTCATTCTTAATAATGAGTCAGCTGTTGTTTGACAGGTGGTTTGAGACAAATATTTCTTTGTTTGAGGTCCAAAAGGTGTTAAGATTTGAAACGGTTTATAGGTAAACATTTGAAAACCGCCCATAAGACGCATGATCGAACTGAGCGGATTTCGAATTCAATCAATATCCTTTTATGGCAAAGTGATTGAGTTCAGAAACTCAGCTTAAATAATGATTATCATGGTATAGAGAAACTGGTCTGAAATGTAGATTGTATTTTGATAAATGAAGACGATCAAGAAGCCCGAGCCAATTCAAAACGAATCTTGTTATTTAGTTTAAAAATCCTTTTTGTTGTTAAGCCGCAGTCTAGAAAAAAAAGAAGGTAGAAAGTGCAATACAGTCCCATTTGATAGAATTAACATTCTACAAACTCAAATATACAACAAATAGCAAACTGGTTCATAAAAAGTAGCAATTGATTTTAAAAAGAAAAGATTGCGAGTGCTCAAAAGACACAATCTGTGAAGTTCATCGAACTAATGGGTTGCTCCAGCATCCACGATTTTTTAAGCTCTGGTGTTCGACATTAAGCTGCTTGCAGAGCACCAGAGCAATCAGGATCCATCCAGAAACAAGCTGCATCCAGCATCCACGGAATCTCAGAACGATCTGGGTTTCCGACATCCAGAGGGTAGGGATCCGGCATCCACTGGCAAGGCATGCATCCAGTATCCAGAAACAAGCTGCATCCGGCAGCCTATATCTTTTGAAGCTTTGGCATCCAGAGGGTAAGTATCCAGCATCCACTGGCAAGGCATCTAGCATCCAGAAACAAGCTGCATCAAGCGTTTAATGCATCTAGTATTCTTGGAATTTAGCATCCGGCATCCAGAGGGTAGCCAGATCCAGCATCCAGGAACAAGCTGCATCCAGCATCTAATGCACCCAGTATTCACAGAATCTACTATCAAGCATCAAGAGGGAAGGGACCCTGCATCCACTAGCAAGGCATCCAGCATCCAGAAACAAGCTGCATCCAGCACCCAATGCACCCACTGTTTACGGAATGACTGTCCAGCATCCAGAGGGTAGGGATCCGGCATCCACTAGCGCTCTCGATGCGC
Source organism: Hydrozoanthus tunicans (assembly GCA_026413305.1). NCBI lineage: Eukaryota > Metazoa > Cnidaria > Anthozoa > Zoantharia > Hydrozoanthidae > Hydrozoanthus > Hydrozoanthus tunicans. The sequence goes on from JAOBAT010053338.1 coordinate 3,293, forward strand.
TTACACAAAAATCTGGGGCGAAATGCAGCTGCCACTAAACTAAAAATGCACGCTTATTTCATAGGAACAAACTTTTTAGGAACATCCAGGCCGACATTGCAGCCCACAAATTTGATGACCTATCTAATCCTTAACTGTGACACAGATTGCACATGCTGTACATAGCTCAAGATAAATAACATTTCTTCTAACCGTTCTTTTCATTTGAAAATATCAGTATAATTAAAAACAGTTTAAGAACAAATTAAGACTGAGTCTGAATTTTCGCTTACACAGAAATTTCAATAATATTTCTTCTAACCTATCGATCTTTTCATTGAAAATAACAGTAATTAAAAACAATTTAAGAACAATTTAATAATTTCATTTCATTTGAAAATATCAGTAATTCAAAACGATTTAAGAACAATTTAAGACTGAATACTGAATTTTCGCTTACACAGAAATTTGGGGCGAAACGGAGCTGCCACTAAACTAAAAATGCACGCTTGTTTGATAGGAACAAACTTTATAGGAGCAACCGAGCTGACATTGCCGCCCACAAATTTGATGACCTATCTAACCCTTAACTGTGACACAGATTGCACATGCTGTACATAGCTCAAGATAAATAACATTTCTTCTAACCGTTCTTTTCATTTGAAAATATCAGTAATTAAAAACAATTTAAGACTGAAGAACAGCCCAGCCTCATGCAGCCGAAATTAAAGTTGCTGGTTCTTACAAAATTAGCCTGTGCATGTACCTGTATAAAACAGCGTAAAACATTCTTCTTTTCTTTCTTTAATCCGCGGATTAAAAGGAAAAAATACTCTAGACGTTGTTCAAAACTGATTTTAACAAATTCAAAAGTTAATAGTTCCTTGGTCTCGCAGCCAATTTGGACATAGTTATAGTTTGTAAGTTTAGTTTGCAAAAACCAAAGTTTCACGAAATTGAAGTATAGGGTTTACAGACTCATTTAAAATGCTGTTACACCTGATAATGCATATAGGTAGTTGATACAGGTTAAACAAATTGCAGTAGCTTAGGATAAGCTGAAGTTAAACCAGGTTTTTAGTCACTTTAGAACATACTAGAACACTGAACTATAAGCTAATTAGATAATCAGATCCGTGTTAAACATCACCCATACACTTTTAGTGTCTGATAACAGGTAGAAATGAGCCAATTTAGGCCCCACTGGTCGGATTACTACAAAAAGCCAATTGTTAGATCTCATGCTCGACAATGTTCATCTGTTAACAAATGAAACGTATCAAGGCCTAACTTAAAATGAAACATGCTGCCTGACAGCTGTTATCACCAAGTTAGCAGATAGAGTTTATCATAAGATTTGTTCACAATGTAATATCGTTACTCTGATAACATGATTGTATATAGCATGAGCAGCTGCAGCCAGTGATAGTGTCACTGACGGACATCCATGACAAGTGTAAAATTTTTAGCGATACAGGGTCCTGCAAAATCTAGCCACGGTTGTTTTTATTTTCTTGTTCGTTTTACAAGTTTGGCTTATCCTTGATGTTATTTAGTATATTTTGACTTTGTTTTCTGACTACATCACAATTGCTAATTTGTCGGGAACTGAAGTATTAAGTCTTGCCTCTCAGAGAAGATGAAATATTTTGTCTAATTAACACATTTGTATCAACTGTTTTCGTTTTAAATACCATTTAGTGTCGCGTTTTCTTCCGACATGCACACCTTTTTAAGGCGTCTTTTTACAAAAAGCCGGTTACGTCTTAGTTAAAAATGTAGCAAAATATGATAGGATTCGGCATTTTATATTTGATTTTAATTCAAACCTCTGACCCCTGCACTAATTAATCCTTTCATCTAAGATTAAATATGTTTTACTGTTACTTTTTAGCTCCTTGACATCAGACAAACGTGAGTGAAGCCAATCTGAGCCTCGAATTGTTCCGCTTAATAATTTGTTCCTATTTCTTTGTGTGGTTTAAACGGTAGTGCAATACATATATTTGAAAACGGATTGCTTGGCGGGTGTATTCTTGATCAACTCATCCCCTATTTCATTTTCCCGAGACGATTTCCAGTGACTATCCCAGGAATGGTTTCATATTCAAACTCTTACCTAGGTCAAAATTAGTAACGTTAGTGTTTAATTTGGAGCAATGATAATGATTAAAAGAAAAAAACATTGCGAATCATTTTTTTTGCAAAGCTAAAAAATTGTTAAATCGAGCCCCGAGCCTCAGCTTGTTCTTAAATTGTTCTTAGATTTTGGCCAATCTGAGCCTCGTTGTTCTTATAAAGTTGTCCTTAGAAAAAAAGCGTGTAAATACATATATAGAGCATTTGCAGTTGACATCCCCCTTGAATTCTTTTGATCTCATGATCACCAACTTTTCAACAAAATTTCAATGTTTGTTCGAGACAAAGATTTAAACGAGGTAAAAGTTTTTTGTTATATAGCTGCATAAGTAATTGATTAGATTTTCATTCCGAAAACACTTATCTCTATTTCTAGCGAAATCGGCTCAGTCTTTTAGTCTAACAAACAACAGTTTTCCAATATCTTTTTGTGTTCGGCTTTGGACGTTTGCTAAAGTCATAAAGTTAGCTGATCAATGGATTCGCGATGTCCTGAGTTATCCATAAATCAAACCGCCAGTTGTGGAGTTCATTCTTAAGGGAAGGGTTCTTTTAAAGTTGAACTTTCCTGGTACTAGTACTTTTAGTGATTTAAATTATATTAACTACATCTATATGTACATGTATGCATGTTCGAAACACTTTAGGGAACGGAAAACAACAACATCCCTTTCCTAATACAGGAAATTCAGCTTTGCTTGGCTTTCGAGGTTTTTCCTGTTGCACTTTTTTGCAGTTCGAGACACAATAATAGAAAAATCGTTTCTCAGCAGGTTAAAATATTGTCGAAAGTCACTTCCTAACATCCCCTTCAGTTAAGCATGTCACAAAAAGCGTGAATGAAGCAGCAAAATTAAAAAGTAAATATACGGTAAAATTGTACGAAAAATTTGAATGTTATTGAAAAATATATGACAAGCCTGCCAAAATGAAAATAAAAACACTAAAACCTCATTTCGGAAAAATCAAAACCTCCGTAAGACGGGCTAGACTTATCAAGTCTTAAAAAATATGAAGTATTTTAACAACGAAACTAGTTAAAACTTTACACTATAACTTATGTTGCTATGCCTTGATTTAAGTATGTCCGGATCTTTATAAATCAAATTGCGATTGCGTTTTGTAGCCGACTTATAAAAAGAAATTGTTTAAAAAAAAACTTACCAAACCCAAGGCTGCTTTGTGCTTCCACGAAGCTGTAGAAAAAACGATTGAGCAGAAGAAATGCAACTATTGCCTTCATGTTTATTTTCGCTGATGAACGCCTTTCTGGGATAATTTGCTCTACCTCCCTTCAACTAGTTAAAACATTATCTTCAAAATTGCATGGCCTTATATAAGAACTACCTTGCCCTGAGCTGTAAGTATTTAAGTAGAGCTTAATTTTGTTATGCAGCGTTTATCAATAGGATCTTATGCCCTCGAACACTTAGTGCATTGTATTAACACTTAGAGTTAGACAGAATTCATCCATCTTTGATTTTTTTACTGTCTACTTGATCTTTTCCACACTCAACCCATGCTAGCTAACGGGTGTAGGAAACAGCCTTGGGTCAAAAATCTTGGCTCTGATTCAATATAGCTAATGGAATTCTTTTATTCGTTACTATCAAAGTGATGGTTAGTAAGATCCCTTCACTTCATTATATCAAAAAAAATTAGCGACGGGTTTGCGGCTAATTTGATACTGATTAACGCCCACGTTGAATATATATCTTCTACATGCATGCACGCTTTTTTTAAGAACCATGAAACCACGAGGCTATAGGCCCTGTTCTTAAGCTTTATTGCGATGATTTTCGCCTCAAGTTGCTCTTATTTCCTGTTGTTTCTAAACAGTGGTTCAGTTGCCCGGAATAAAAAAGGCTCTAAGAAATACTTGTTTGCTATTTCTTATCGAGGTATTTGGTAATTAGAGAATACTTCAAGCATGCGAAGTGTGAGCGTATGGTTTTTACTCACGTCTCGATCTGTGGATGTCAAATCAAACGTTAACTGTTAAAATAGTTTGATCAATTAATCTTTAGCCTGGTGATAATTCTTAGCTCAGTGTTAACGTTTTTACTCTTTATGGGCAATCTCTGAGCCTTGGAGCATTCTTAGCAAAGTTTGTTCTTATAAATAAAATTAAGCTGTAGTTTGACAAGCATTATATAGTTCCGGCTCAACCTAGAATTATCAAAAAAGGCGCTTAGGACAACTGGGCCAACAATGACTAGAGATATCACGCACTAGTCTTGTAACTCCATCAGAGTACCTTTATATACAGACTGGTAGATGGGATATCGATGGTTGGTATGTATTTGATATGTCAGGAATTATATTTGTTATGGCGAAGTGCAAGCCTTAGTATATAAAAGATTCTCAAGAGCGAAAGCAACTAACATTGATCAATTTTGTATACATACATGATAACTGAAGGGACAGTAGCTTGGCCAGAAAATCAGTAACAGAAATTGTGTTAAAAAGTAAAGTGATAAGGATTGGTGCTATAGTATATAAACTGCTTTTTAAAGATTATAGACAATCTGTCCACGGAATGGCCGAACAAAAGTCTGCTTGAACTGTCTGAATGTTTTCACTTTCAAACTCAATGCAAGATTGTCCACAAAGCAAGGCTAGCTACAATGCAAGGTTATCCGCAATGCGAAGTAAAATGAGCACAGCTAGTCGTTTCGCCTTGTTCATCAATCTCGACTTTTAACCACGCGCCAATTTTTTCCCTCTTGTTATCAATTCCCGAACAGTATATCTGCTTTATTACGAACATCGCCTCGATGTAGCCCTTAAACATGGGCGGCGGAAGCAAAAAAGAATTGTCGGGGAGGACGGTGGACATTGCATTAGACTTTATGCATAATTATGTATAGGGCCTATATTTCGTTATTAAACATGAAGTTCCTATTCAAAAGTTGCTGTTATAAGAACGTTGAATTTTTCGACAGATGTTAAACGTTCTTATATATCAGTTTCGGGATATCGGCCTCAAACGTTCTTAAACATGTTCGATCTTAAAAAATCTTTATTACAACATAAATAATTTAAGTACCGTATGTGGTATATTTGTGTATACATTGATTTTAACAAGTACTCTGTTCTGTATCGAATTTAAAATACATGCAGTTGGGGTACAAAGAAAACGTGATGTTAAGGCGAGAAGCCCACCAAAGAGCAATTTTTTAATACCACTGTATGAGTATGAATTGTTTGCAATAGGCCTTTATCGCCATAAATATGTAAAGGTTCCTCACCTTTTCTCAGCCTCAGCATGTTTCTTAACATGTTCTTAAATTTTTGGCGATTTTCAGTCTTTATAATAAAGGTTCTTCGGTAAAAAAAGAGTGTAATTTAGTTTCAGCTAGTCAACTACCAATAAGATGCAACTACAAATTGGTGAACCCATTCAGTTCTTTACAAAAAAACTTTTTCAAGAGAACTGTTAATTATGTCTGAAGGTGGCAATTCTTTTCAACTTGGGCTCACAGTCGCAGGTTCAGCTTTTAACACAGTTCGTAATTACGTTAGAGTCTTAACCTCGAAAGATCCGAAACCGCATTAAACATCCTAATTCCTATAATTATAAAACAATCAATTTTTAGGAACATGCATATTGTCTCAACAGCAGGCAGCACGTACATGTGTGCAGTTTAAATGGAACGACTGCATATTTGACCTAGCTGTTATAGCTATGATTAACTTAAAATCTTTTACTTAAGCAAGAACAATTGCGAAACAGAAAAACTTTTACTGAAAAGGTGCCGAACAAGCTGGAACAATCACCATGACATCAGTTTTAGCTTAGCCGCGTGGTTATTGATAAGGGAGTTTTAGGCTAAGAACGAAACTTAGTGGAAGCCAGTGGCATACCGCAATAACGAAAAATTAAACATGAGCACTACCTCTAAGTCTCTCGTAATCATGAAACAATACACGATCCTTTTCAACAAATTACATTAAAAAGTCTTTTGTAGGCTTTACTTTGGATTTTTTCTGCTTGTAAGAGTTCTATTTATTTACTTAGTTAATACTTTAAACTCTTTTACAGTATGGCTTAGTCTGAAGTCTTTATCATATCTAATTATTTTTGTTATCTTTGCTTGTCGAAGGCACCTGTAGTTTGGCAACAAAAATCTTGTATGTTGTTAACCAGAGGGTGTTTTGATATTTTTCAGGGGATCAAATCGTGCTTACAAAAGCTTATGATGTTAGCCTTCCTCAATTTACACTTGCATGAGCAGCGGCAGAGTTTTTTCTCATGAAACAGCAATAAAGAGTTTATGAAAACTGTGTGCGTAGGAGTTCTGCGGTCTGGTGTGGAGCCAAAGGAACAGTTCATTAAAAAAACCTTAGCCGGAGCTGGTAAGCTGCCCGCTGGATAAAAGCTAATTATAGCCACTAATAAATCAAGAATTGTTTGAGTCTTTCTTGCATGATTTATCGACCCCTGGTTGTTCAGTGAGTGGAAAACTTCAAAAAAAAGAATACAAAAATGATATCAAACAGTTTCGAATATTTATACTTTACTGCTGAAAATAGAACGATCAGTTCAAGCACTTAGTCTTATCTCGCAGACAGTTTATTCACGGCTTTAAACAACCGGGATCAATGCGGTAGCCTGTGAACTGAGGCTCTCTGTCCGAGGAAACTGGGGAAAACTATATCGAGTGCGAGTCGGCGAGCAAAGCAACTTGCTTCGCCGCTCGATATATTTTTCTCCTTTCCTCGAACAGAGAGCCTGTTCACAGGCTACAATGCGGCCACATTAATAGTTCTTATAATCGCCATGTGGGTCCAATAATCGAGATAAGGAATTTTATTTATAGCTCAATAAAGCTTCACTAACACAGATACTCCGGAATCCGTTTTGCAATAAAATACAGCAATCATGTGTTTTGAATTAACAAGTTTTTTCTTGCTATTTTTGTAATATTAATCCTGCACTAGTTTCAGACAAAACACAACTTCCTTCTTCTGCCTAGAGTAAAACTAACTTAAACTTTCATTATTTTCGTGGTGTAGTATTACTTATTAAAAATACCCAGCAATTCATAAGTATTGTATTCAATGATATATATATATATATTTAAACTCTTCTGGAGGTCCGTCTCGAGTCTGTTTGTTTACTGCATACTGTGTTAACAAATGGCCTGATCACACGCGAAAATACCTCTAAGATCAATTTGCAACTGTAAGATTGCAAATAAGACTTATCTTTTTCAATGACAAACCGAAATACTGAAACATTAGTCCAAGGTACAGTTTTGACCTGTTCAGTGTCTGATGATGTGATATGCTTCAGCTCTTATAATATGGTTATAAACTGAAGAGGTAGTATCTTTTACCGACCAATTCGGTGGTCAGTTTCATCCTAGCTGTATCAGTATATATGTTACTTGGCTTACTGTCAAATTCGCCGAGTAATTGCCCTCGGGCGTTTTTCTTGTCAGTACCGGCTCTGTCAAAGCATTAACGAGCAAAAAGCCATTTTATATCGAGTTAAACTGACAATGAGATACCGGTATCTTGTGTTCTCTAATCGAGTTATAGCTATATTACCTTACTATAAAGCATTTGAAATCTTATAAAAAATAACATATTTTGTATTGCATGCAGGTGCATTGAGTTGCATATTATATTTCGATATAAAGAGGATATTACACGAAGGCACTAACATATGAAGTTTGTCTTCGAGTGAAAAAGAAAAATGTTTTAAATCGTTTTAAATTGGTGTTACTTCACCCTTTTTATTAATTAGTTTCTTTATCTTTTGCTTTTTGATTTCTGTTTTCCTTTTTTTTTGTTGATCGTCTAAACACTAAAATCAAAGCAGTTAAGAAAGTCATCCATAAGAAAGTGATTGTCACTACAATTCTCATTGTCACTCGAACGAAAATCGGGACCGAGTCACGGGCGAGTGGCTTGAGTAAGCTTCACTACTAGGTAACTTAAGTTCCTGAGTTAGAGATTTTTTTGGGGGGGAGGGGGGGGGGGGGTTGGGGGACATGCCAAAAATATAGGTATTTACTTGCACGGTTGGTTTTTAAGGCAGAAATATTTTAGATGTATAAATATAAAATTTGAACCTCGTTCGAACAGAGGGTGTTTAACCCACAAAAAAATCCTGTATAAGCATTGAGAGAAAAAAAACCCTGCCAACTGAAAATTTCAACCCCCCCCTAAAAAACACTTTTCTCATGGTCCACCCGTTACACATTTGCACCAATGAATTTTGACATTTGCAACCAATCACAATTGCTTATCGCTGCCCGCACCCACCCAATGCCATCCATCATTTCAAATCGGTGCCTTTTTAATCACGTTCCCACTGATTGGCTGTTTATGAAATATAAACCTATTTTTCGAAAACCTACTTTTTAGCTGTACTACATAAAAGAAAATGTCAGCTTTTGCTTTGGATTTGGGTGTATATATATATATAATTTGAATCTCGCTCGAACAAAGGTTTTAACCCACAAAATTAAAAATCCTATATAAGCATTGAGAGAGAAAAAAACCCTGCCCATGCAAACTGAAAATTTCAAAACTCCCACCCCTCCCCCCCCCAAACACTTTCACTTTTCTCGTTGTCCGCCCATTACGTACATACGAATTTGCGCCAATAAATTCTGACATTTGCAACCAATATTAACAGTTGCTTATCACTCCCCGCCCCCACCCAATCCCATCCATCAATTCAAATGTGCCTATGAAATATACATCTATTTTTCGAAAACCTACTTTTTAGCCATGCTACATATGAAAAATTGTCAGCTTTTGCTTTAGATTTTTCCTTTTGATTAGATTTAATCAGACAAACACCACGATAAGAGTAGCTTTTATTCAAATGATTCTGCACTGGTGAGTGAGGCTGATCTGGGCGATTAACCCTCCACGTTTTCTCCATGGGTAGCCACTTCCGGTGCATTCTCCATTGCCCTAGTAGCAAGATATGCAAAAATTAATAAAGGAGATGCCGTCATAATGTTTGTATGTATACCAACAACAAAGACCAAGAATAGGTAACACAAAAACAGTAGCTAAACGCTGGCAAGCTTGTACAATCGATTCTACAAAAGTGATGCGAATCGTCTCCGGGGAGAGAATTGTGGTTAATTGCTGAAAACTAAATATTGGTGTCAGAACCTTTGAACTATTTCAAATTCGCCACACACCTCAACTGTTATTAAACAGTATTAAGACTCGTAGCGTTTGTTGAACAAAAATAAAGTAGTGAACAATATACTGAGAAAAAAGTAGCGTTTGAACAAAAAGTCGTAACGTTTAAGCAAGAAAACCCTTGTGTTTGAACAAAAATAGTAGCGTTTTACTCAAGAAAATCAGTTGTAGCCGTTTAAAGAAGAAAAGGGTAGCGTTTAAACAATGAAAGAAAACCGTAGCGTTTTGAACAAAAAATTGTAGCACTTTAACAAGAAAACCGCAGTGTTTGAACAAGAAAACCGGTCGTAGCGTATAAACTAGAAAAAGGTAGCGTTTGAACAAGAAACCAAAATTGAAAATCATTGCCAATTAAAGAATTTTTGAAAGGCAAAGGTGAATTAAAATGAAAAGAAACTCCCCCAAGAAATACAACTGGTCATTTTGCCACACCCAAGCGATGTAAGCCCAAAGAACGGTCTTAGACTCCAAGATGTTGGAGGTGGGCCGAGACCAGAGGCACAGGGAAACATGAAAGGCCAAGAGGCGTATGCAAATGGTACAAGACTTGTCTATTCGGGAGGAGACACCCCAGTCCAAAGGATGGGACAGGGCACAAGTAGCTTTCACATGTGTCAAAGTCACATGATACGTACGGCTAGAGGCGTCGTCAAGTCCAGAGCAAAGAGGCATTGGCTCAGTCAGAGGTCACGCAGTAGCGCATGTTCCTGGGCCACCATCCTGGTGCATTTGAAGTAAAGTTGCCCTTGGACAAACAGGCTTTGGGTAGTGAGCTATCAATGACCAAAACTTCGTTGACTTTTCTTATATCCTGTAAATACTTTATTTTTTGCTCAGCGAGCGTTTGCTCGGTGTACTCACACGCAGTGCTAGAACTTATGAACTAAGCGAATGTATAAGTCGGGCATTTACCATGAAAGCATCGGTAATCTTTGTCATTTGGAAAAAGTTTAATTGCTGTCAACCAAGCATTTCAAAACTTAGCTGCAGTTTTCACAACGGTCAGAAAATTGATAATGTTTCTTCATCTAAATAAAAGAACTGAGACTCAACTAGACGCTAAAACTCTGCACTATATGCAAAACCAAATTAAATTTATTTCTCGGCTATACCTGAAAAAGAGCAGAGAGTGAGCTATGCTATTAAAAATATTTTACACACAATTGAAGAACAGACGCTTCTGGCGTAAATTGCTGCAAGCACTATCGTGTTTTTTCTAAATTATATCGTAGGAAATAAAACTTTAAGAGGGATCTTAAAATCTAAACTTGGAAGTTACTAAATAAAGCAAAATTTACCTAACTTTAGAACAAGACAGTTGTAGGTTTATAGTTCAGAGCAAATAACAGGAAAGTAAAAAGTAAGACTCATTTGAATACGAAATAAAATGTCGAATTGCATACTTACGAATTTCTGTTCCAAAAGTAAACATTCGCTATACTATCCGTTACTGTTAATCTGTATGAACAACGAAGAATGTCCCGGTACGGAAATTTTTCCGAATACGGTTTCCGTATAACCAGACAAATCAGTGCAATGACTAGAGTTACAATTTAAAGACAAGTTTACAAACCAAGTTCAGATAATAGTGATAAAAAAACTACTTAACGTACTTACGTACGTCGTGCTAAATTAAATCCTGAACCGCTTCCAAAAATAAAATTTCTAGCAAAGTTTTATAGTACTGCCACTAGGGTCCAAGCCACTACGTCAGCCGCTACTGTGTTGATAAATACACGCTGCTGATCAGGTTACATTAATTTGCAGGTCTTTTTCGATTTACCCCGTTTTCGCTGATTTAAAATGGTGGAAAACACAATGACTAAACATATTAGAACCAGCTCATGTCTTAGGGCAACTCAATCAAAAGTAATGAGTTTGCTTATCAAACACAAATCGCTCATCGATCAATTCAACTGGTCTCTCTGTACCTTAAACCCTCGTCTTGTCGAAACAACGATATAGCATTTCCATTCTTTGCAACGCAAACCATTCTTGCCTTTAATTTTGACTTGCCAGGAGTTGATCGATTGATTTAAGCGGCCCACAAATTTCAAGGCGGTAAACTTTTAGTCGCAGAGTCTCAAGTTGTCTTGCATACTGATTACATTGAGGTGTCAGCTTTGGTACAAAACTGCGCGTGGGAATTTCGATGCCGATGCAATTGCAAGCTACATTCATGGTATTGCTGATTTCGATTTGTGCACAACAGCGGCTAGCTGAATGGAAGACAACACACTTATCGAGCCATGTCAATAAAGTTGTGGACAATTTAGCAACACAACTTTAACAGAATCATGAGGGACTCCATTCTTCTTGACAAAAGAGACAGACGAAAAGTTTAACAGTATTCAGTAACGCTAATGCATTTGTCTTTGGAAGACTTGAATTCTTTAATTTAGTAAAGTAATAAAAAAGCAGCGTTTCTGGCATTACGTTTAATTGTAGCTTAATTGTAGTGAAGAACTTAAGGGACGAACCATAAGATGCGGAGAAGGGGAATAACAAATCCTGCAAGGTCAGGTGACTGAAACAAACTCACGCAAAAGAAAGTGAAGAAATTCATGCGGAGCGAATTGTAATTTCGGGCTGACAAACTGTACCCGACTGAGGGAGAATTGTGAGGCCCAGCGGTTGTTTAGTTTAGTCGCATTTTTTTTATCTAAGAAAGAAGTTCTGAGCTTTTTTTTAACAAAAAAGTGTATACATAAAAAGAGAGCGGCATCTTCTAACAGGTAAATAGTGACTGCCAAGCACATGAAATTTCCATCGTAAGTGTGGGTTTTTATTTTGGTTAATTTTCTCTGAAAACGGGCCAGATTTGCACTTAGAAAAGCTAAATTTTAAATTTTCTTGAGTTCCAGAGAAGAAAACGTAACGCATTTTTTGTTTTCTCGTGTGAAGGCCCCGCCGGCTAAGAGAAGCGTTGGGCTCTGGGGACAAGAATGAACGTCACGTTGTGAAACACAGCGCGAAAACTAGGGTCCAGGCTTATCCGCGCGACATGCATCACGTTGATCGGCTTACGCGTAACGCCTTTGCATAATAATCTGTTTGAGATGATGAATAGTCAGGGAGGCGCGTAGCTCCAGCGGCCAAGTTGGCTATAAACTATCTCATATCCAACAAGCACGAATGGAATTAATGTTTTATCAAAAAATTTCTTGAGTTTTCCCAACTGGCTATCAATATTTAAAAATTACAGTTATCCCTTCGATCTCGCGTTTGCACTGATCTGCCTCAGTTTGCATTGGCCTGTGCAAAGTTTCATTCCTAAGGTAACTCCCCAGTTTTGCATTGCGCATCTTTACTGCGCATATTAGAAATTTTTAAATGTTTGCACATTTTCGTCATATTCTATTGAATGACATATCAGAAAAAATAATGCAAAAAAATAGTTTTCTTCATAATATATGGGGATTTTTGTTTAACTCGTTCCAGTCTCTCTCGGAAATGGGGTAAAAAAGCACATGTATTGTTTTGCCAGTTTTCCTAGAGCTCCTCTTAAACAAGCACTGGTACCCCACAACCTTTTTTCGTCAATCAGTCAAATTTCAACAGGTCTCTCTGAAGAGAAAAAATAGGAAAAATCTGAGTGTTGCAAGTGTGGAAAAATATAAAAAACAGAGACAAGAATACACTGTTTTTTGAGGTATTCAGAAACATATAAACAACAAAAGCCCACAAAAATGCCTCCTTACAATAAATGTTTTTCCTGAAAATCACAAGAAAATTATTCTCCTAATCCAGAAGAATTCTTTACGTTATCTTCCTTTATTTCCCTTACACTCCTTGATGTTATCTTGGTTGTCCACGTGAGGAATCTATGTTTTAATTTCAAGCTGACAACAACAAAAAAATAGCTCTGGAGGGGGTATTTGTATCAATTATATCTCAAAAGTTAACACGGGCACACCCCTTTTTTATTTCCACTTTTTCAGTTTACATATAATGATTGACAAATGAAGAAAGTTTGATAAAAATCTAGGTGCGGGTTCTATTTCAATGGAGTGACCTTAACTGCAAAATCAGAAGAACTGGGCACAAGTGAATGGGACACTATTATGCATCATATACGAAGTATTAGCGGCTTTAACCACTAAATTTTTGGAAAAGTACTAAGAATTGTAATAAAAGTTTCACTCGTAAGACTATTTGTTCAGAAATGTGGACAGTACGAAATTGTTTACGAAGTTTTCAGGTTCGAAGGAGCATCAGAACACTGTCGCCTCGATTATGCGCTTGTTACCACGCCAACTCTGGATGCCGTGGTTTTCGACCAACTTCATTTTCCGCCATGGAGAGCGAAGGTATTTTATTTCAAGTTATGTCTGATTATTGGACCAATTTTGTAAAAACTACGCGAATCTTCAATGCATATTAATTGAGCTATTTAGTTTAATAGTGGAATTGTTTTGGAAAACAAAAGTAAAAAAAATCTTGATAATTCTGAACTCGTACTTGTAAACCATTTTCCACGGCGTCATGTGATCAATGTAAAACGTCTGTGCGCCCGGACCCGCGACGTGGACGAAGATTAACAAATTTGATGTTAAGCCTTGTTTTCTCAGACTTGCAATTTCCTGTCACGCTTTGGTTTCGTGGTAGAATCGCACGCTGTCTTTTTGCGTCCAACGGACGATCATCGTATATATTATTCCAACAGACGTACTTTGTGGTGATTCGATTGTCATCATAAACCACACTTACGGGACAAAATAAACGTTTGTACTTGCACTGGCAGAATCAGACAGACAAGGTTTAAAGTTGAGGAACCTAGTTAAAAATCTTCTTAGCCTAAACTGCTAATAACCACCCCAAAATAATAATAATAATGATAATAATAATAATAATAATAATAATAATAATAAGAATAAGAATAAGAATAATAATTATCATTTATATAGCACCTTTCCATAGGTACATGCTCAAAGTGCTTAACAATAGTTTACAGTTGACTGTGGTATTGAGGGTCTTAGACAGTCCGCCCTACACGGTTCACAACTATTTTCCTAAGAGTTGCCCCCAGTTAGTAGAAGAGACAGACCACAACACCTGGATCACCCTACTCTTTGTCGAAAAGTGTTGTGGGTTCTTTTAAGTCCCTCAATAGGAGACCAAGAGACTAGGCCTACAGTCTAACGTCCTTATCCGAGAAAATGTAGGAACATGTTTTGCAGAACCTTGAAAAATGTATTATAGGTTTTTTTAGACCAATACAGGATTTTTTACTGTATTTAAGAAACATGAACTTCAGCTGTCAGCCAACAACCTTCAACAAATGTAAGATACAGTTGACCAAGTTTGTATCAAAACTGGTGGGAGGGAAGTTCTATTACTGTAAATGCTCTCATAAGCCCCCCTTCTCTGATAAGCCCCCCTCTCTAATAAGCCCCCATCTAGAGATTCAAGTTTTAATTAAGCCCCTCCCCTCCTCTCTAGTATCCCACAATTCAACATAAAGACAATAGAGTTCAAACATAAGGTGTCCTGTATCAAAAATACATTTTGTCAACAGTTATACCATGCAGTTTAAGATTCACTAAGAAACCAAGAGACTTAATGATAACTGAGTTCCTGGCCTAAACTCAACAAGAAAAAGATAACCACACTTTACCTAAAATCCTTGTATCACTAACATTGCTTTGAAGTTAAAGTCAATAAAATGTGCTGCTATTGCTCACAGATGCTGTGCAATTCAAGTTTGTCATAGCCTCTCCCTCCCCCTTGCTCTAGATGGCCTGAAACTAGATACTAGACATTACCAGAGCTGTAACAGTTCTAAAGTAGTGCATAACTATGAATATAGGGGATACTGCCAGTGCCAACACGCTTAAATAGTTTACATAATTACAATAATTTAATTTCAGATATGCCAATAAAATTGAAAATTGGCTAAAGGAAATCATTAAAACCTCTAGACAACATATTCTAAACAACATCAAATGATTCCATTGAAATATATATCTGAATAAGAATTTATATTATAAAATACTTTGATTAAACTCTTATCAATTATTTTAGTATTTTCTTAACTACCATAATTAAAATGAATATATAAACATGTATTTTATGACAATAATAATTATGAATTTTTCTTTGTTTCTATGCAGAGAATGAAGAACAAATTCAGAATAGGACAAACAATGCAAATTTAGTTAGACTTGTTACAGCCTATAGAGAGCACGGCCATCAAAAGGCTTGTATTGATCCACTGAATATGAGAGAAAGGTAATAATTTAATTTATAGATAACAAATAAATTATATGTTGTGGTTCACATTTTTTCCTTGGTTTAAATTTCATTTTCCTACAGGTGTTTTCAAGCTTGTTATCATACATCAACATCATATCTGAAAATACAATTTAAACCAAGGATAAAAATTAGTGAACCACAACATATTAATTTTACATTCAGCAACTCCTGTTCCATAAACTGTGACATTGCTTTTAATAAAAATAAATTTTAGTTGAGTTTTAAGTTCTTGCCAAAGAGCTGAACCAAAAAGTTAAATAAAGGTCAAACTCAAGTCCCAGTCAGACCACTCCCCAGGTTTCACCCCTACCCTTAACTCCTGAAGAAGCATACAGGGCAAAATAGTAGTATAAGGTGGACAATATATGAAAAATCTAATAGTAATATAAGGCAGTATAACAGTATAGGGTGGAATAATAATATAGGGTGAAAATACCTCGAAATGTCAATAATTTAGTACAGCTGGGTGGCAAAGTAGTATAAAATGGAATGTTCCAAACACAAATTTTTTTATTTGTTAAGAAAAAATACATACTTAAATCATTATCTTTAGCACAAGTAACTTGCCCAGACAGATAAAAGTGACAAAGTCGCAGGATTTTAATAGTCAAATATGATTGGAACTAGCCAAAAACTAAAGATTAAACAGACCCAATTAAGGCCAGTATAGAGTGGAAAATTTGCTCTGAAAAAATGTTCGATTATTCAGGAGTTAAGAGTAAGTAAGACCCTTTTTACTCTACTTGTTTCAGTCAACTCAGTGTATATTTTATTATATAAATAAGTACCAGTTCTGCTGGGAACTGACCTGAATTAGTGTCATACCAAGGGGGTGTCAAAGACATATATTCATTCACTTTAGTAAAGCAACTATGGAAAACAAAGATATTAATGTGCCAGCCTTTTAATATGAGTCACTTATGCTCAAGGAAGGATTTTTTATTATAATATAAATTTATATATTTATTTGTATTAGAGATTAAGATTTTTGTGTGAGTAATTAGTGCAAGTTGATAACTTTTCATTAGTTTTTCAGAAAGAAAACAAGTATTTGTTTTTTTAAGGACCGTGCACCCATTTCAAACAGCCCTTATAGGAGGTCTATGTTTAAAGAAAGTTTTCGATAGTAGAAATTTCTGTAAATTAATAGTTATTAATTTTGTTTCTGTATATAAATTACAGGGGTGATCCTGACATATTGAAACCTGACAATTATGGGTTTCAGAAAGATTACAGTGAGAAATTCAAGTTAGCTGGTAAGTTTGGAGATAATAGAACATTAACCAACACCCTAGGCCCTTTTTTCAGCTTAACTCATTCCTAAAGGGTGAGTGACAAATACTTTCAGCCTGATGTTGTAGTGAGTACTGGGGAATCGGTGAATAACTTGAGGAGGGACAGGGCTGGTTTGGTTAGAGATAATAATTGAAGGAGAAAAAAATTGGTGTACTTAAAGTAGGTGATTGAAACTCAAAAAGGTACAGTTGAAAAAAAATGATATAGTATATATACAAGTTAAAGAACAGTTTAACAGTTTGTTGCTGATGGTAATATGTAGGATTATTCTAACTAAGAGATAAGAGGTTTGAGATATTGGTGTGTCGTAGTTATAATGGCTTAGGAAAGGACTGTGTGGTAATAGGGAGCTAGGAATTTAAGCTTTTATTGGTTAGTGAACAGGCAGTACTATGATATACTATAAACACTTGACAAGCATTATTAAGCAAGTGTGTAACAACAGCAATGTTCATGTTATGCAAGGCATAAAATTATGTTGTTTAAAATGTACTTTATATTTTGCTAAATTTTATCTTTAACATTTAATCTCCAATATACATGTACTGTACTGCAGGCATTGTTAATTTACCCAAACAAGAGGAAGCGTCACTAGGAGAAATACTAGCTCATCTGGAGAGTACTTACTGTGGACCACTTTCAGTGGAACTTCAGCATATTTTGGTAGGATATAGAAATAATACTAAGAAGTATAATTATAAGTTATTCACAGTTATGTTCTTAGTGATACAAGTGTTCAACAGAAGGATTGAGATGTGGAAGAGTTGGAGGGCAATGTGTTGTTTCTGCAACCTTTTTGCAAAAATGGAAATGTTCATCCATTATCAAGGTTTATAACTACAGGTCTTTATTTATTCCTAGGATGAATCAGAACGCCTTTGGTTTGCTGATCTTGTGGAAGGGAGCACTGAATGGTCCTTGACAGATCAGAGACAAAAGCAGTTGGTAAATCTACTGCTGAAGTCACAGGTAAGATGTTTTTTGACCACACTAAAAGTTGTTGCTTGGCTCTCTTGAGACTTGTGATAGAATTAATTATTTTTGTTTTGCGGAATATATTTCGATAACATCAGTTGTTCAGAGGGTGCACATGGATTCAGTCTTGCCTCTTTTGTGAACTGCAGAGCCTTCCTCACATTCTTCCTGCCTACCTTACTCCCTCTCTCACTCCCTCCATTTTTCCCCCTTCTCCAATACTCCCTCCCCTCTCCCCTTACTCCCTCTCTTCTTCCTTTACTCTCCCCCTCCTTCTTAACTCCCTTTTATTCTACCTGACTCCCTTCGTTCCCCCCCCTCTTTCCTTCCTCCCTCCCCTCCCTCATTACTCTCTCCTCTTCTTACTTACTTCCTCCCCTCCTCCCTTTCTCCCTCCATCCTCCCTTACTCCCTCCCCTCCTCCTTAACTCCCTCTCTTCCTCCCTCCCCCTTCTCCCATACTCCCTTTATTTCTCTCCCTCCATTACTCCCTCTACTTCTAGTTGCTCATGATCGTGTCATCGTTGCTGGTTCCCTGGAAGAATGCACTGCCAAGTTGCTTGCCTGGAAGAATTACATGGAAAGCAAAGTCTCTGTGTGAACATGGGGAAGACGAAATTTCTCATCTCCCGCATTGGTCTCAACCTTTTGCAAGGTTCTGGTTTGCATCCTCGTGCTGTCCGCGTACTGGTGTTGGGGCTAACTATATAATGTGCTCACAATGAAAATTATGGGTACACAAGAAACGCAGTGGTATCTCTGGAATACTGGTAGCTGACCAAGAGTATGTGTGTCAAAGGTGTCGTGGCATTGCCTGCCAAATTGATGGTAGACCTGTTACCAGGTAAATGTGAATGGCAGTGTACTGATGTTGAAGCCTAGGTGACATGTTATCTGCTGCTGGTGGATGTGAGCATGCTATTGCTACACGGTGTTGTGTTGCCTGGGGAAAGTTTAAGAAGCTGTTGCCACTATTGACTTCCAAGTACATCTCCCTCAAGGTACATACCCGGTAAAGTTTCTCTGCTTGTGTACGTCCAGCCATACTCTATGGCGGTGAAACTTGGGCACCAAATCCTTCTGACCTGCATCGACTCTATCGTGATGATCGCGCTATGATCAGGTGGATATGTGGTGTCAAACCGGAAGATGAAATCACTCCAGCCTGTCTCCTGCTGAAGCTTAGTACCGTAGATGTCACCATGGTCTTGCAGACTAGATGCTTGCGTTGGTATAGTCATTTGCAGAGGGCTGAATCATCTTTTCACAGCATCACTAACTTGGTTATCCCGAGCACCGAGGGACTCTTTAGAAGATTCAGAGTCATACCTAGCGTTAGATCATCACACTCATCAAATTCTTCTATAGTCACTTTGAATGCAGCATTGTCATGGATGGCAAGACATAATCAGAGCCGTTTCCAATTTAATCTGGTGTACGCCAAGGTTGCATCCTATCTCCCGCGTTATTCCTAGTTTCGACTGGATTATGTAACAAACTACACCAGATAAGCCCCAGAGGCATCCAATGGACCCTTTTTTCTGACCTGGAGGATCTTGATTTTGCTAACAAACTGGCAGTCCTCTCCTCCAGACACACGATCACCTACAGGAGAAAACCGACAGACTGCACAAATGCTCCAAACCAACTGGTTTTAATATCAGCACCTCCAAACGTCATGTGCATCAATACAAGCAACCCACCGCCTATTACTGTTAACAGAGAATCACTGGATACTGAGGACAAATTCACCTACCTGGGCAGCGTAATTAGCAAGGACAATGGAGCCAAAAAGGACCGTCAAGATTACGCGAGGCACCAGGGGCTTTAGCACGGCTCTAACCCATCTGGAAATCGAAGCAGTACTGCCTAAAGACCAAGCTTTGACTGTACATCGGCAATGTGAAATCTGTTCTCCTCTATGGACCTGAAATGTTGGTGTGTTGTGGAGTCAGACATGAAAAAGATCAGTGCACTTCAAAATGGATGCCTGCGAAAGATTTGCTGCACATTTTAGTCTCACAAAGTTTCCAACAAAGACCTTTATCTCAAAATCAAATGGCACCACCTAAAACGGTTGGACACGCCCTCCGTAAGGAAGAGGTGTGCACAGCAAAAACAGTGTTAAAGTGGACCCCTGTTGGGAGGCGTAAACCTGGTCGGCCAGAACAAACCGGGTGCTGAACAATTTTGACAGAGCTCTGAGAAATGGGTCTGATGTGGGGCTGGGCGTGTAAACTTGCAAGAGATCGCCAAAAATGGCGCTTCCATGTTGTGGCCCTATTTCCCTTTTGGGAAGAGTGGGATAAGTAAGTAAGTATGCCCTCCCCTCTTCCCTTGCCCCCTCCCTCCTCCACCCTTGCACCCTCCTCTCTTCCCTTGCTCTCCTCAACCCCCTCTCTCTCTGAGTAAGCTTTGAACTCTAAAGCAATGTGACAAAAGTCAATACTCTAGTTTGTGTAATTTAGGATAATTCATGTTTTCTTTCAGGCGTTTGATAACTTCTTGGCCCGCAAGTTTAGAACAGTGAAGCGGTACGGAGGTGAAGGGGCAGAGAGCATGATGGGATTTTTTGATGAGGCATTTACTCAGGCTTCACACTGTAAGTTACGGTGATATATAAACTATAACTGACTTCAGAATATAAAGTATGGAAAGTTTGTATTTATTTCATTTATTAATGTGTATACACAAAGACGAAATTTCATTCAATTCACTTTAAACACAACTGTTTTTTGTACCCAGGTTATGTTTAGGTTTATAGGTGTGTACTCATTACAGTTGTAAATCAAAGTCATTGGTTTTCTGGCTTTTCTAGTTATATGTGCTTTACTTTGATTTTGCTCCAGGTGAAAAAAAGCAAGAAAAGACATGTTCGGGGAAAGATGTAGAGGGCTTTAGTTTATTAGTACAATGTGACTTGCAAATTGTTCTTTTAGTATCTATGATATTAAACTGTACATATTGGGGGTTTAGTGACAGTTCAAGAATAGCAGTTGAGTTGCATAATACCTTGAGATGATTTGATAGGAATTTATAATTTATGTAACAAACAGTTAATTTATCCACTTTGTAAGCAAGTACAAATTTCTTTCAGTTTAGCTAAATTGCCACTTCAATTTTTTTTTACTCTCAAAATGCCTGCAATCTAACTACAATAAATGAAGATGGTGTTGAGCAAGCGGTTATTGGCATTCCTCATCGTGGAAGATTAAATCTTCTGGTCGGGTTACTGGAGTATCCTGTCGCACAGATGTTTTCAAAGGTACTTTTACAAGTGTAACTTGTATGTTAAAAGTATTCTGTATGTTACTCTACATACTGCATCAAGCTTACACCTCTATTAGGTACTCTGTTATACCATTGCCTGGCCAGCAAAGCTAGTTGGCTAGTACCAGTCTGACTTGTTGAACACCGCATATACATCTTGGCCTGATTCTGAATGCTAGACACTCACTCATGGTCTACGAAAATATCTGAGAAAGTTCTTCCCTTGCTTAACATCTGCCAATAAGCTTAATACTATTTGAGGCTTTTCAGACAGGGATTTTACACCGGTTGGTCTTAGTCTATGAACCATCTATCAGGGAACTTAAAAGAACCTACAACACCTATTGTTACATACCTAGACTCTTACTCAACAAAATGAGCTCTGTGATTGGTTGATTCTTGGTCACGTATCCAGACCTGTGCGCAGTTATTGCCCACGCACCAAACGCATCACCGAAAAAAGCCTCAAAAAAAGGGAGAGTCTAAGTATATAGCAAAACACCCTCGGGAAACAAGTTAGTTTTGTTTTCCCTCGAGTTTTGATGTTTTCCTCGACTTTGTCTCGAGAAACATCGTGACTCTCGGGCAAAAAAACTAACTGTTTCCCTAGGGACTACACATTAATTGTATGTTGTGAAGAGTCTGGAAACCTGATTTGAGCTTAGGGACCACGAGCAGAGACCGTAAATTTTAAATTGCAAGGATTAAATATAGTCAAACAAGTGCTAGTATAAGTAAGCCTAATGTTGAGTTTATGCGCCATTTTACTTTATCCTTGATAAATATAACATATATAGATGTCCTCACTTGTTACACTATTCAATGCAGCCATTGTGTTAAACAGCCGTTGGTAATGTCGTCCTTGGAAAAAATACTTGCAATAAAAGTGGTTGGCCTCCCCTTCTGCGGTCCCTGGAGCTGCCTGCATTTGGCAATTTAAGACCCTCTCTCTGTGATCTTTTTTGGGCAAAGTCTAAAAGTCTGTGGGTTGATTTAAGACTGCGTACTACTAACTTTGAGGAGTTGTATTTTTTCCCTTTATACTTACAAAACTATTTATTTGTTGACTTGTATATTTGTTGAAAAAGCGTTATTTTAACGAATCTGTATTGATTCCTGAAGATGATGGGGAATTCGGAGCTGCCTGTTGGAGCACAAGGAACTGGAGACGTGCTCTCTCACTTGAGTGAGTTTTTTTTTGTGAAAATAGTATTATGCTTACACTGTTTTAGTTGGTCAAGAAGTAATATAAATACAAACATGGTTTAGTGATACTGCAACTAACCTTTGGGAATCAGTGGAGAGTGATTTTCACAAATACCTATTACGCAAGTGTGGTGAAACAAGGCAGTGCACCCCTAAAGGGTTTTGGAGTAAAAAACCCGTTTACACGAGCAATTTTTTCCAGGACAAGTTTGCCTGTTTGCATGCTTGTGTAGATGGAGAAAAGTGAAAAAGGAAGAACTTTCAAGTCTGAAATTTGCTTGTGTAGACGGACAACAAGGAAAATGTGACAAGGGTCTGATGCCCAGACAAAACTGAAAACTTGTCATGGGAACTTTTTCGCAGTCTACACGAAGAAGGAAGCCTTATCAAGGAAAACTTGTTGATCATTTACGCAAGCAATAATAATTGTCAAGGAAAAATTGCTCGTGTGAACGGGTTTTGAAGCTGATCACTGACAGTCATGGATGCAAAGAGCATGCTCAAATTAAAACGAATGAGATCTAACTTTGTATTTGACACTGAAACCTCTATAAGATGAATTACTTGTAATCAGGTTAGATTCAATATTTATTTTTCATATAGGAAAATCTTTGAAGTAACTTTATTAATTTTGAATAAGATGATGATTTATTGATCTTTAAAGAAAAAAATGGTTTGATAGTAAACTAACAAGCTTTGCATAACACAGAATCCAAAAAGCTTACATTTGTTGATGTTTTTATGGCTGATGAACAAACTAGTAAAGTTATTATACTTATATTTCGCGGTTCTTGAATTTGAACATCTTGTTGAAATCTCACACAATTATGGTTTGTTTCATTTCCAGCCAATTCAGTTGACTTGCATTATGGAGGTTCAAAACCCCTGCATGTGACAATGTTGCCTAACCCCTCCCACCTAGAGGCTGTGATTCCTGTTGCTTGCGGAAAGACCAGGGGACGGCAGCTCACCTTGAAAGACGGTTACTACGGAGATGAGCTTGATAGACCAATGGGAGATAAGGTGACGTTTTAGAATGTCCATTTAGTACCTTTAACCCTTTCACAAATTCAGAAGTTTGTAATTTTGTTGAGATTTTATGACCCTTGTTTTTTAAAATTTTTAGCAAAATAACGGTTAATACTAACAATGTTAAGGTTAGGTGCTGAGTAGTAACGAATCTGACTGACATTTTTGGAGAATCCCATGGAACGAAGTTGTAATTTTTCCAAGAAAATAATTCGAATCGGATAAAACGCGGTTTTTTTTACAGAAGTTTGAATATCGCTAAAATGGCTGCCATCTTGATGGAGGGAAGGTGTGAGAATCAGCGGATTTTGCCAAAAATTTTCATTCAGAATGTCGATCTTAACAATAACTTCAGCAGATCTGATCTATGAAGTATTTGTATTTTGACGAAAACTTCGTGCAGATTACAGACTCAAAGCATAACCGAACTGCGGACGGACTTTTCACCGAAAATGCGCGGAGTAGCGGACCCTGCACCCCTTTTATCCCTAAATATTGCTTATTAATTATTATTATTATTCCTATTAACAGGGATTCCGTTTCAGGCCGGACGCAATGTCCGGTTGTTTGATATGTAACGTCCGGTAATTCGTACACGAAGTTACTTTTAACTGTAGAAATTGTCCATTGTACTGTAATAAATGGGTCTTCGATAAAGCCATAGTGACTTGGAATGCAAAGTTATAATTATTATTGCCAAAATAGGTAAATAGATCCTTTTTATAAGCTATTTCTCGCTTCTTTAAAGACCTTCTGGTTACCAATTCCGGCCCGGGTAACACAGAAAGGTGCATTTTCGTGAGTCCAGTTTTATGAATTTTCCGGGAGAGCAAACCCCGGACCCCCTATGCCGTCCGTCTGTTGAATCACTGTACCCAGTTCTTCCAAATACTAACAATATCTCAGCCTATCAATCCCTCGTTAAGATTCCCCTACTGGAATAACCTAAAGACTTCAAAAACTTGAAGCGGTCTTGAAAAAAAACCCCTGATGATGGCATTTAGTCGAAGAGGCCTTTATATTTTGTGTTTTTGTCATTAATTAAAAGAACTCGTGTAAGTTAAGTAAAAAATACAAGCAAATCCGATTTACCTTTTCTCTACCGGGATAACGTACAGACTTCAAAACTTCAAGCGGTCGACGAAAACACTGATGATGACAATTTAGTCGAAGATGCCTTTTATATTCTGTATTTTACCATAAAAAGCTAACTCGTGTCAAATAAACAAAATTTTAAATTGTCTTTATGGATATCTCTGTTGTTGATAACACTGCTTCGGGTCTTTTCAGGTTCTTTGCCTACAAGTTCACGGAGATGCATCGTTTTCTGGCCAGGTAGGGTTGAAGGAAGAGTCCGTTCGTGTGGGCCTAATCCAACTATTCTGGATTAAAAATGAAGTTTTGAAGTTTCTTCCAGATTGTCAAGACGATTAAGTATCTATTTCAAATTTAAAATTCAAAAGAATTTTATCATTGAAAAATGTTTTATCCGTTACTTCGCAGAATTAATAGCCACACGAATCGGACAAAGTTTTCGTTCCATGTTTCTCTATTACGGAATATGCCAAAACGAACGCACCCTAAGAAAAATTATATTGTAAAACTTTGTATTCTATTGTAAAGTATTGTGTTGTATTTTATTGTATTGTTTTGTATTGTTTTGTATTGTTTGTATTGTATTATGTTGTGTTGTGTTGTATCGTATTGTACTGTATTATTTTGTACTACATTGTAGTGGGCTGTATTATATTTTATCCCATACCTTGAAAAATACAGCCAATCAGAGGCCATATTCTGCGTTCTGCAACGGGTAATATTCCACTCAACCTTCCCGTAATGACTTGCTGCATGCACGCATCAATAAAATTCAGAAACGACGGGAAAATTTATGCGCGCGTCAAAAATGGCGCCAAAACGTTGTTACGCAGTGAGCATTTTTTCTGACTGTAGTTTTTGCAGCAATCAATTTCATTACAAGCCATTTTTGTGTTATATTGCTAAAGGCGTTGCGTGTCTTTTACTCGTTGAATTAGATTTCCATTTGTTGAGCCTATAGGAGCGTGCGCTCACAGCTAGCATTATGCGTTTTTTGTATTTTTCAAGACATGGGATAAACTAGTTAATTGTTATCCAAAGCTGCTTTCTCGTGGGATACCGTGGAAAAGCCACGCGTCACTTGTATTTTCCATATTTGCATAACTAGTGTGTATTGTACTGTTGTGTATTGTTTTGTATTGTATTGTAATGATGCTGTGCTGTTTTGTAATGTGTTGAGTTGTTCTTTGATTTTAACCATCTGTTGCATTGTACCGTAATGTATTGAAGTTGATTGTTTTGCGTTGATTTTTATTAATGTTGTTTGTATTGCCTTGTGTTGTAGCATTGTAATGTGTCCTACTGTATTGCAGTTTATTGCATTGTGTTTTATTACACTGTATTGTGCTGTATTGCATTTTATTAAATGGTAACTCTGATTTTCGGTCAATAACCAAATTTCCAGCGTTCTGATTGGCTGAACTTAGGTCAA
>JAOBAT010053349.1:0-29138 GCA_026413305.1 Hydrozoanthus tunicans
CTTCGGAGGTAATCGGAAATGTTCGCAAGTTTATCTGATAAGAAAACATGCCCTCACTGTTATCCAATCAGCTCGAATTTATTTTTTTTACCCTCTATGTTATAAACACCTTGAGGGAAGTATAACGGAGATCGTTTTATCACCATTTTTATTTGTATCGTATAAGGATCATTGTAACCTCTTTACTGGAAGAATAATTGTAGGAACCACATAATATACTTTTATTGTAAGTAGCATAGTAGGTACCGTGCCATCACAAGTTTACCACTCTCAGTGTTCCGTTCAGTTGAGTTCTCTTGCGGTATGTCAGTAACTCGCACAGAATTCGCCCTCGTAATCTTCTCCCACGTTACATGTACTCTCAAATAAAGGTCACAGTTTAAACGGTCGTTGCTTTGCGGTGTGTTCATAATAAGCTTTCTCTCTCCTATAACCTCGCTCTCCCGCAACCTAATCCCCCAAATCCTTCTTAAAACACCCACAAACCCCAAATACTTGCCCAGCTCAGAATTTGAACGCACACAAAGCAACGATCATTTAATTTGACCTTTTTTAAGAGCATATGTAACACGGGAAAATATTACGGGGACGAACTCATTGCCAGTTACTGACAACCGCAAGAGAGCTCACCTGAACTTAAACACGCTTCGGGTGGTTAGCCTGTGGTGCCATCCTTCTACTCCAAGTACTGGTAGAAACCATTGTTGTTACCCTTTACTGTAAAATTTATGGGAGGGACCTTCACATCATACCTTCACTGCAGGTATACGATAGATCAGAAACAACTTTTTTTAAAACATATTTTTACTCATTGAAGGTACCCTTGTTGTTCTTGAATTGTAAATACAATACAATTGGAACCATCTTATCTCTTTACGATGTACATCATAGCAAGTAGTACATAACATGTTGTGTCTTCAATGTATGTAGTATGGTAGGGAACGTAAACTCCCCCTTTCCTGCTGTAACTAGTCTAACAGGAAACAACAAATTAACCTTTTTACTGTAAGTGCAGCTGCTATTGAAGGTACCGCGTTACTATAAGTTGTTTAGCCGGGGCCCCCATGCATCTTTACCCCAGAGGTATACAATGTGGAGCGTCTCCTTTGCAATTCGGTGCAGCTATTTCAGAAAGGCTGGCATTTGCAAAGTACGAGCTATATGTAATACGAAGCAAAGTTAATCTAGTTAGTTATTCTAGGAACTGGTTAAGAAACCATTGTTGTAGGTCTTTGTTCGTCGTTTTCTTTTGTTTACTAGTCCTGAAGGTGCACAAAATACAAAAGGTTTTGAGATGCAAATCAACGAGTAACCAGTGAAAACACTCACACCTGAAACAAAAATGTGCCCGGTCGCGGTTCGTTCAACCTACAACAAAGCATCTTTGCATATTCTTTGTAGTTCCCTTATGAAGTTTGCCGGCTTTCCTAACCAGTCCCTAGAATAACTATTCTCAGAAATTGATTAGCACCTGTGCTTTGCAGGTGGCATTGACTAACAACTGTCGTTTATATTTTCGCGTTTGGAAAATAAGCCGCAAGTTCTTTTGTTACGTGGCGATCTTTATACTGATTAAAATATCTATTCTTTTACTTTCAGAGAACTACCATCATATGTTCCGTAAGTATACTAGAGCACATGTAGCTCAACAAATTAGTTGCCAACTGTCGGGCAGCAAAAGTAATTCTTGGGTTGCAACCATTCCCTAGAGACACCAAAAACAAAAGATGAAGCGGCCATGTTGGTGCTCCAAACAAAAGAAATGATCAAAATTCTTTTGTTCAAGACCACCAACATGGCCGCCATGACGTCACGTGCAAACCAGCAATTCATAATTTTTTCTAAGATTTCAAAAAATGGGGAAAAAAGCGAACAGCAAGAGTTTGTTACATCCGAAAAAGAGAACTTGAAAGTACTTTCTCTTAGCAGTTTATTGAAGGGTCATCCGTTCCTGTATGCTGTCATGTAGCAAAATTACCTCACATAACTTTACATAAAACTTGCCTGTGAAGGGCATTACAGAATTTTTGCCGCTATAAACGAAACTTGTTGTCTCTACCAAACTAACAGGAACTCGAACTTGCGTATACGCGTTTTAAACTCTTAAAGATTTTTAAAAAAAGGGAAAAAAAGCGAACAGCAAGAGTTTGATGTTACATCCGAAAAAGAGAACTTGAAAGTACTCTCTCTTAGCAGTTTATTGAAGGGTCATCGCGTTTTAAACCTTTGACGTTTTTTATAATTTAAAACTTCTCACGCGATGTTTTTTGTGTACCGTTAGGTGTGCTGACCCGCTTGAAGATTCCATCGCTTGAAATCGAAAAACGCGAAGCTAAGCAGAAGTACAACACCAGCCAGAAAGCTTACGTCATTTTCATGCTTGGCCGCCCTATGGAGAAACTGAATGTAAGGGTTTTTTTGTAATCTATGTATAAATCCAATTACCCTGAAGATTATCCGAACACTATCTGAACAGTATCTGAAGACTATCCGAACAATATCTGAACAGTATCTGAAGACTATCTGAACACTATCTGAACACTATCTGAACACTATCTGAACACTATCTGAACAATATCTGAACAATACTGATTTGACACTGTGTTAACACTACCTGAACACTTCATGAATATTATCTCCACACTCTCTGAACACTATGTTTTCTCTGCCTCAATATTTCGGTTTGGCGTTTGTTCCAAACCTTTCTGTCTGATAAAACGCATGTCTTCAGAGTAAGTACGTATAGTTTCAATAGTAATTACGGGCTGTCATGACTTACAAACCTCATCTGGTTGGCGATGTCGGAGTTCTGTCGTTGCTTTTGATAGGGCATCAGTGATCTCTTTGTCTAGCATTCTTACTGTTTGTCGTAGCTGTTGATTTCAGTGGCTAGCTGCTAGCGGCCTTGTTTTATTTCTTGAATGAAAAATATTTGTCGAATTATGTTTGTCCTACCTCCCCTCCCCCTCTTGGCAACTATCACACGTGCCATCATTCCATGAAAGCAACCACTGTAATTTGTCGTAATCAGGAATTCTTTGAAGGAGTTGAAGAAAGGCTTGCAGCAGGAGTCAAAGCTGACGAAGTTGGTTATCAGTTGGCATTTAGCAAGCAAGAGTTGAGAAAATGCATCAAAGAATATCCAGCTAAAGAGGTAAACGATATTGTCAAGAAGATGATCATTGTAGTCAAGATTATCATCATCTTATCAATTATTATTATCAGTATTATTATTATTGTAATTATTATTATCATCGTCATACCTATTATTTTTATTGTTTTTCAGTTACTGTTATTACTGCTATTATTAATGTTATTATCAGTTGTTATTATTATTACTAGATAATACCAAATGACGGTGTTAAAATCTATCATGAAGAATCACTCAATCATCATTCAATCACTATCCTAGTTTTTGTAGTTACTGCGCATGCGCGACAGTAGCTACAATGCTATCGTTTTGATGGATAGCCGGAGTCGATTTTAGGTTGGTACGCCGTGTAAGACCGCACGAATTTCCCGAGATTTTCTTCCACTGTAAGCAGTGTTTTCAAAATAAGCCGTCGGCCGTCGCATCCTACGGCAACTGCAGTTTGCGACGCCTACTTTTTTTTCTTTTTAAATATTTGTTTGAAAAAGAACAACTCTAAAGCGGAACGAATAATACAAAGTTTGTTCCAACGCCTACTTTCACGCATTGCGGGCCTTCATTCGTATCTTAAATCTGTTTTCGGTTCTTTCCTTGCTTAACAATGCTAATTCTCTTCTACATAGGAGGAAGATATGTGATGTCTTTCGTGTTCTTTTTATATCAGATTTGTTTAACTGTCTTTTGCTTTCCATGTTTGAACAGGTTAAGAAGGGTTTGGAGCAGTTGTACAAGAAAGTCGACAAACAGCTTTGTGAGGAGGAGAACTTGTTGCAGGTAAGAAGAGCATCAATTGAAAGAGATTAATCATCATGGTAAAAATACTTGGTAAAAGTGTTCGTTAGAGCTACATGAAAAGAAGTTAACTATATGTTGTTCGAAATACTGTTTCAGGGAGAACTCGGTTTTGAACTAAAAACCCAAAACCACAAGCAACTGTTACCGATTAATAGGAAAGGGATGTGACTGCGCTTAGTTTACCCGGCCCTGCCTGTGAGGGGTGTCCTGTTGACTTCTGATTGGTAGTTACAGCTGTAGCTCTGTCAAATTGGCTACAAATTAAAAACTAAGTGTGGCTGAAAATGTTGTAACTGATTTAATGAAGGGCGGGGCAGAGCTCCAAAAGACCTGTGCGTTCAGAGTCGGGCTAATGTGATCCAGTGAGAGACCATTTTCATGTTAACGTGTCAGAATTACTTCTTTAACTAATAACTTTAAGATTTCTAACTTTTCTTACTGAATCTTTACCGATCTGTTATGGTTTCGCTTCATAGGTTGTGTGGCGGTCGATGCAGGAAGAGTTTATCAATACCTACAAACACGTGGAGGATTTAATCAACCGCTGTTATCCGGGATCGATGATCGCCTTAGAGTTTACAATTAATGATATTCTGGAATTTTTTTCAGACATTGCTCAGTCACACTAAGGCAGCTAAGCCGCCTTATTGCAATTGGTGGTGTAACGCCGTTTGTAGGATGGAAGCGAGAGTTATCTATAAACAATAACCAACCTCATTGTTTTATGATCCCAGAAAATAAAAACAATCAGTCTATTTGATTTCAGTTCTTGATATTAGAAACAATTTGCTGCATGCCCATATTTGCTTGGAGGACAGTTTTAATAGGGTTAATTTTTTTAAAAAAAAAGTTTGGAAAAACAAAGAGCTTTCTTGAAATAACTACAGTAAATAAGACATATAGTATATTCTAAAGACTCTTAAAATTGATTGACTTGCTGATCATTGTAACATGATAACTGAAATAAAATAGAACCGAAGAAAAGAAGAAAATGTCAAACCTTGAATCGCTTCTGCTGTTTACTTGCAAGAAAAGACATTGTGAATTATTCCCAACATAAAGGCGAAGAAGCTAAAACATAGACGAGTTGTGTCAAAAGTATATTTTGTCAACAGTGTTTCTGTGTTAGTTTTGGAATGGTGGTGGTTGTAACGTCAGAGAGTCACAGAGGCACTAGTTGCTATTTAGTAAATCTTTGATATCCAGACTTTATGGTATAGTTAACTTCTGTCTTTGGTTATTGCCAATCTTGAAATAAGCTCTCCCCTCCCTTCTTCTAATTAGCTCTCCGTCTGGAAGGCTTAATAAATAAATAAGCCCCGGGGACTTCATAAAGCGTTAACGGTTTCTGATCTGACGAAAACTTTAACACTGTAATAGCTTTCGAAATGCATTCCCAAAAATAAATATTTAATTCTGAAATGACCGGAATCGCAGGATTTTTTGCTTAATGTTTCTCATCCAAGATTATGATTTAGCATTGTTGAGTGTTCCCGAGGGTCCTCAACGATCAATGCTACAATTGGATAAGGTTGCGGCATTGGGAAAAATCCAGATGTCTGTAAGACCTAGTTCAAATTAGCGTTGAGTTTTATTCAGACGACAAATGTAATTCGACCGGCCCAGGTGGAGACTTCGTTGCTTTGACCAGACGCCTGAAACGGGATGCTGAAGCCATTTTGTCATTGGTATTTTTATAGCTCTAAGGGCTTTTCAAACACTACTATTCAATTGTAAATGGATAAAGGGGTTACCTGACCATTTTAAGTCAGCGAAACAAGCTTTCAAAATAGTGCATCCAGTGCGAACAACTGTTTCAAAACATTCGACGGCGATTTATGACGTCTCATGGTTTGGCGTTTACAGCAAAATAGTGAGTTTTTTGCCCAAACAAATTGGACCGGGAACTGGCGAGATTGATTTTGCGGCTTTCACATATATCGAATGAGTCTAAAAAGTGTTTGCAGCTTTGGCGCTAACTAGCAAACCAACCACAAATCAAATATATAAACTCCTCGAGTTTTCGACTACCTTCTGTAAAATTTACGTGATATCATTCATGACGGGACAGTACAGTAAAGTTCAATAATGAAACTGCCAAAAAAGGCAGAATTTAGTAGAAAAATGCAAAAGTTACAAACATCAGTGTACTGTAGAATTCGCCTACCGACAAGACAGCTAGCTTTAATAATATTTTCTACAATTTTGTGTTAATTAACATTTTTTTCTTCTATTTTTGGACGAGAGTGAAAATCGAGTATGTTTTAGGACCGGGAATATTCGCGACGTCTTAGACGAAGTAGAGGGAAAAAGGGCGGGAATAGTTGCTCCATCTTACACGAAGTAGCCAGCTCAAGAATGTTTACGCCGACCTAGACGAATCATGACAATCATGATAAGAAGAGAGATTCTTCAAAGATCAGCATGCAAACTCAATAACTGTAGAAACTTTAGTCTTGCTGCTGTTTCACTGATAAGGTTGAAATGGAATCGGGTGCCATTCAACGGTGCGCAGGTTGATCTAGAAAATGTTAGTCTTGGATGCAGTGCTGAAGAGTTCGCGAGAGATCTGGCAGGTTTGTGTTTAATTTCTACGGGTTTATACTGACGCCTTGAGTTTACAGAACTCTACGGTTTTGAGCCAACAATTTCCAACTTCTAGTTTGAACAAAAAGACAACAAAATCGTTTATGTCTGATAAAACATAAATATGACTGAGTGAAATTAACTTTTAAAATAGAGTCGAACTCGAAGTGCCCGGCCGGTAACCACAGCTACAGTCGTGTTACAAAATTATCTCTAATTATGGCTACTATAATAAGTTGAGTAGTCTAGTTTTTGACACATAACGATATGTCTGGATTCGACAGCAAAACCACGTGTGTTACCAAATATACTATTTTTCTTGTATACTGCATACGAAGCGGATATTTAGAGAACGAGGTAGACATGTAATAAATGATCTTATGAAATAAAGGAAATATGACGCGCGTTCTGATTGCCTGTGGTGGCGCACTCTAAATATGAATAGAATATGTCTGCGTCATCATCGAGGGGATATATTGGTTGTTTGTGTGCCTTATTTTATAAAAATAAATATCAAACTCGCTCACTTGCTCTGTTCAATAATTGAGAAACACTTTTGAACTTTTATGTTAACATTTCAAGAAGTGCAAGAAAAACTTGCCTGCAGCTCATATTTCTAAGCACTTCTTTTGTGAACTAAAAAGTTCATGCATGTTTCTATAACTGAACAGAGCCCACGTGCTTGCTTTATATTTCTATATATTTATATACCTAGACTTTCACTCAACAAAATAAGCACTGTGACTGGTTGATTCTTGGCCATGTGCCCCTGATCAAATTCAAATATATCCAACCGGGATACAAATTATTGCACAGTTGTTTCCTGCATGCCAAACACATCACCAAAAAATTCTCAATCAAAAGGAAAGTTTAAACATGTAACAAAGCACTTAATGTATAGTCCCTCGGGAAACAAGTTAGTTTGGTTTTCCCTCGAGTTCTAATGTTTACCGAGACGATCTCAAAATTAAACTGTTTCCCTGTATTAAGAGTATAATGTAGTTCAGCAGCTTGTCGGCTCTGTTGCATTTGAATGAGCAGTAAACTTGAGTGTCGTGCAGACAGTGGTTTGTCAATTGTAGAAGTTTAATGGCTCTGTGGCTCACTAGTAGTGTTAACACTATCAAGCCAGGGGTCTTTACTACCTAGCCACTGAGCCTGGAAAATAAAAGGATGGTATGTATGTGGACCTAGAGCTGAATTGCATAGTTTAGCCCTGTTGAAATTTGTTGGTTCGATTTGTCCGTTGTAGAAATTTGTAGACTTTCTAAAAACTTGTTGGAAAAATAAAGGAAGATGCTGTTATATAAAAAAAATGTGAGTTTTTCTTATGTTTAAAACCTGAACATTTTTTTATTTACTTGCTTTTGTGTGTTCGATTGAAGAAAAGGACAGGCTAGCTAGGGAGAGGGTGGGGCTGGAGAAGGGGGAGGGGGTCATTAAGCTTTTTGGCTTCCTGTTTTGCATGGAAAACTCCACCAATGAGAACTTAGCTTCTTTTTGAAACGCTTCAGATGTTTGCCAGTGTTATTAATTGTCTTGCTATTTTAACTTCATTATCAGAGGGGGTGAAATATTGGCGAAGAGATGGTAAAAGAACAGCCTGGTTAAAAGTTCCTGTCAGTCACAGCCATCTGGTCCCAGAGGCCTTCAAGCAAAAGTTTAAGTACCACCATGCTGTGAATGACTTTGCAATGTTGGTAAAGTGGCTGCCAGACCATTTACCAAACAAAGTTCCAGCATTTGCCACACATCAAGTTGGTGTCGCAGGTTTGTAAGAAATATCTTCTTATCTGAAGCTCATCAAATGACTTTGGAATCCCCTTGATGGTCTAAAAAAAATCTCTGACAAATTAAAAATAAACTAGCTTTTTACTGACATAAAAATCATATTGTTTTATCTCAATAACTTTTACTTATTATAATTTGTATTTACTTATATAATTACTTTACTTACTTACTTATTCAACCACTCACTTATTCACTCAACATTCTTTCCCTCACTTACTTATACTTACTTACTTTCACTCATTTAGTCACTCACTTACTCACTCACACTTTAATTTCACTCACTCACTTACTCGCACTTTCACTCACTTACTTACTTACTCATTCACACTATCACTTACTCACAGCTTCACTCATTCAATTACTTACTTGTTCACATTTTCACTCACTCAATTACTTATTCACTCCCACTTTCACTCACTCAATTACTTACTCACTCACACTTTCACTCACTCACACTTTAATTTCACTCACTCACTCACTTACTCTCTCACACTTTCACTTACTCACTTACTTACTCTCACACATTTCACTCACTCACTTATATAATTACTTACTTAAAAATTAATTGGTTGTTGTTACTAGGAGTTGCCATCAAAGAAGGCACTGAAGAAGTTCTTGTTGTGCAAGAGCAGCAAAAAGTAAGTCAAAGAATGATTTTTTTTATTTTGACAAGTTATGTAGTTCTATAAATAAGCCATTTGTTTAACTGAGTTCAATTTGTTTTTCACAGTAAAATTAATGTTTAGTTGAACTGGTTATTGAAGTGTTAGGTGGTTGTAACTTTTTTAATTGATCAGTAACCATTTATTTTAGTTGGTTAACAACTAAAGAAAGCTTTTTACCATCATCAAAGTTAAGGGCTAATTCTGCTCACTGATAGCAAAGTGTATGTACATGAATGGATTGTTATTTTTGTTGTGTATTACGTATAGCTTAAACTAAGCTATGCCTTTGCAGTACAGAATAGGGTCAACAAAGCAACCAATTTGGAAGTTTCCTGGTGGCCTTTCAGATGAAGGAGAGGATATTGGTAAGGTTTTATGATACAAATAGAAATAAATTATAATGATAAATAAATAGTAATAATAATAATGATAATGTTAAGAATGATTTTAAAAAACAATAAAAACCGGGAAATTACAATACACTGATTGTTAACTTGTTATTTAGTAAACTGTAATGGGTTCAAGTTTTGTTACAGCTATTTTCATGTCTGCCCTTCAATTTTCTCTTCAATGAATACTGGCATATACTATTTCAAGGTCAGACAGCAGAGCGGGAAGTTTATGAAGAAACCGGAATTGCAACAGGTAATAATAAACCACTTTGTGTGCAGTTTGTGGTGTATATCTTTCAGGATGGTTCCTTATGGTTCATTTAATCATCATGAAAAACATGTAAACTTCATCAATTTTGATGTCAAAAAGCAGCAGCTGTTCACAACTGTAGTAAACAAAGAACCACCTGTACCCCCTCCCAGCTTTACCCCCTTCCCCTCATTCCTACCAGATAAGATCATGTGCATCCCCCCCAGCTCAATCCATCCAAAATCAGTTTTAAAGCATCTGTAATTGTTAAAGTTTATCGAAAGTTCTAGCGGTTACAGATGTTTTAAAATCAATGTTTTTCTTATTTGTCACAAGATCATATAATTGTTGGATGGACTAAGACAGGTCGCACATGACCTGATACATCAGATACTGTTGGTACATTGGAGGGTCCCGGAACACTTTTTTTGAAATAACCAAACTCTATAAGCCATGTCTTGGCAAAGTTTCATTAAATATGATTTTCAACTAGGCAAACCAATGTATTTGTAGTCCTTTTTTTTTTAAATCGAAAACTGATTTTGCGTCATTTGCTTAAATTTTAAATGACTAATTTTAAAGGGTTTTTCTTGAAGTAGAATGTTAAACTTAAAAGGTTAAAGATAGTTGATCCCCTGAGCACCTTGTCCTAGGTATACATTGACAATAAAATTATTTTAACACTCTAATAAGCCCCCAGGGGGGGGACTTGTTTATTTTTAGACCTTCCAGAAGGGGGGCTTTGGCTTGGGGCATGTTAGCAAGGGGGACGTTTTTAGAAATTGTCAGTAGACTAATACCGAACCACAAGATAAAGTCAGGGTACCAAACAGATTCAACAGCAACTAGTTAGTGACTGCGTCCCTCCAACACTATAACCAGCACTTTTCAAAACTAAAACAGATAGAACCACTTACAACACAATATAATTATTTATGACAGTGTTAATTAAAACACTTTATGTTTTAGTTCATTTGCTTTAGATTAGGATTATAATTAGGGGGGCTTACTCAGTGTTTTTGTTATGGCTTGGAAAATGGGGTACAGTGATTAAGAAATGAAACCAGCAATTTTTCCCAGATGCAAGACATTTCATCATCGGGGAAAAGCAGTACAGCTGCCAGTACAGTGTACTGGTGTACCGCCCTTACTAAAAACATTGGTTTTAGAGAATTTCAGCTGTGGTAAAAGGTTCCCCTAACTTTTGTTTATTTTTCGCCCTGACAGAATTCCAGTCTTTGATACTATTTCGTCAGCAGCACTACATGAAAACAGCTTGGAATAGATCTGACATCTATCTTGTAACCCGACTAAAACCACTGAACTATGAGATCAACCATTGTAAAGATGAGATAGAGAAATGTCAATGGATGGAAATTGGAGAATTGCTGCTTCGTTTTGATACAACCCCATTGCTCAAATTGGTCTGTAAACTTGTGTTGCACGGTCTACAAAATGGTTTTGAACATGTTGATATTAAGGATACTGAAATGAGGTCTTGGGTTGATCCAAAAAGGACATTCAAACTGTATCACAGACCTTTGCCCTTTAAACCATTTTGATTCAACTAGTTTTTTAAAATAATGAATCAAATGTAGTAATTATGATTGTAGCTGACAACTGTGGTAGGTTGAGTGCAATTAATATAATATTATTTATTAACCAGCAAGTATTTTATGAAAATGAAAGTGGGTTCTGAAACAAGCTCTAAACTGGACATGATTGATGATTACTTAACTGATCAAACATGTTATAATAAAAATTATTTTTTACAAAGTTTTATTGCTGTCACTATTGTTCCAAGATAAAGGAAATTAATTTTGTTCTTATAAACGTTTTTTCACATCAACTCTTTCATCCTTACAGTAGTAAGTAGTACCCTTAAGTAGAATTGTGCAATGTGTCACTGTAAACAAAAACAACTTTTAAAACTTAACTAATACTTAAGAATAATGTCAGATTATTTTAAAAATAAATATATATAAATTTGGTGTTTAAAATTGTGAAGTAACAAGATTTTGAACATTAGGCATTTGTTGGAGCTTAATGTATAAGCCAAAGGCTTGAAACACCAGCATTTCAAAACTTCACTTGGCAAAGGTTTTAAATTACCATGAAATTACTTCGTTGTTCATTTTACCAAAATTACAGGTATTCCAAATTCAAAACTAATAATTATTTAAAAGTCAGTGTTGGTGTTTTTAAAGACTCTGCATAGGTATGTTAACATTGCATAACACTGGGCATTAATTTGTCTGAAAGAGTTATAGGATACATAAAAATGCCAAATAGTTTAAAATATCAAAAATGGTATAAAAGTTAAATGGTAGTTTAAAAAAAACGTTTTCAACTTATAAAGTCATCTTCAGGTAAACGAACTGCGCTAGAGAGAACAACGTATTTTATATGCAATTAGCAGTTATTAAGTTATCCCCGAGGGGAATAGAGACAATGAGAAAGCTTGGACTTGTTTATTCAAATTAGGGTGAATTTTGGCAATGATCAAGGCTTCTAAAATGTGGTGGATACTCCAGGAATAAGCAAAAGAATTTTGAGTTTCAGAGTGCCATTGGTAAAAGAATGAAGAGATTGAAGAAAATTACGGCTAAGTTTTTCATTTGCTTGGCAGTAAGGGAGACTGATTAACTTTTATACCACTGACTGATTAACTTTTATACCATTTTTGATATCAAAGAGTTATGTTTTACATGAAGGTGTTCTTTCTTGGCGAGTTTTCTGCCATAAAATTATGGTTGAATGTTATTTTCTTCTTTTTTCTATTTTTTGGAGAAAAGGTCTTTTACAAATTAAAACTAAAGGGCCCCAAGTGATACAAGAAGATCAGAATCACTTGAATCACATGATGAAGGAATAATAACACAATTGAAGCAACAATGAACAACGTTTGAGGGTTTATTTGAATAACCCGGCCAAGCCTCAAATACAAAGTTTAATTATTTTGGAATTAATCCTACACAGTGAATTATTTTAACTTCTAAATTGTAGTTCAAATCTAAGATAAGTTTACTCAAAATCCAGACCCTAAGTAATAACCATGCATGGTTATTATAAATAAATACAAGAGGTCATTGAATCACAAACCCTTCAATTTAAATGAGATTTTAATGGAACTCTATCTATTGAGTGACAAAGGCATAGAACTGTCAAGGTCTGTAAAGACTTTTTTTATGCAAAAACTAGTGTTAAAAGTTTGGAACAAAGAATTTTTAAAATTTTTTTAAAAATATGAGACAAAGACATTGAGTAGTGTTTTCTAAGAAGAAACCAATGGCAGACTTTTTTAAACACTTGGTGCCTCATTGAATATTGACTCA
This sequence comes from Hydrozoanthus tunicans, assembly GCA_026413305.1. NCBI lineage: Eukaryota > Metazoa > Cnidaria > Anthozoa > Zoantharia > Hydrozoanthidae > Hydrozoanthus > Hydrozoanthus tunicans. The sequence goes on from JAOBAT010053349.1 coordinate 12,966, forward strand.
AAGAAAACTCAACTTCGTAGTCCAATATTTAACAATTTTAAAAGTTTAAACACAGCCATATCATTGTCTGGAATAACTTTTTTTCTTGTCATTTTCATGCCTTCAAACTCTCTAGTATATTTTCTTTATTTCCTTTAAGCTGTCAGCCACTCTGGGTGCATAATAAAATCTGTCCTGTAAGGACGGTGGACTGTTACTCTGGGTTTAGTTTCATACCGCTTGGCATATGAACCATAAGAACCAATGGTATACCGATGGGGGTGAAGTTGTCCAGTCATTCTTGTGTCTATGTACCCATCCTTGTAGGGGTCCGAAGACAAGGTCTTCATTAATCGCATCACAGCTGATTGCTCTGCAGACACAAAGCATATTATTTTTTTGTTTAAGAGTAATTGTGATTAACTAGCTTAAGGCATCTTCTTTTAATAAAAGTAGGCAACCAATGACTGTATTGTTGAACATTTATGCTGCTGTCTAATTTAGAAGAACAAAACGCATGAAAATACGAATAGCTGCATTGCTCACTAAAACACATTTTACCACAAGGACACATGAAAACAAGGCTACATTAATTATTAACAGTTCAAGAACATTTCCAATTTTCAGCACGTATTTGACTTGGACAAAATAGGTTTTATAAATTATAATTATTGTAAAAGAAGAAAATCAGTTACCATTTGGAGGCTGCCAAATTCATTCATTGACTTATAATTTCAAGGCTAAAAGAGATAAACTACATAACTTATAATACTCTCATTGCCTGACATCAAGAACAGCTTGATCTGATGGTTTAATATTTTAGTCACTCAAGGCACATGACATTTAAAGGCAAAAGGAACCATAATACCTTTCAATACAATATTAGCAGCATCCTTTATATATCTTTGATAGCAGTGGCAGAATGTTGATCAAAATGATTTTTTTTGCCCAGTTTCTGATTAAATGTATTTGGTTAGTTAAATTGTAAACACTACAGGTCATTGAGTCATAAATTGTGTTTGCTGTGAAATCCGGTACTAACCTTCTCTCCCAGATTGTTTTAGCCAGCGGTTAACGGCAGGAATAACTTCAGGTTTAAAAGTTGAACTAACACCCTGACAGTGAACACATCGAAAACATGAAACAATTAATACAAAAGTGTTTTTAGCAGTTTTAACACTGGCTACAGGATACATTGATTACGAGTGAAATAAAAAAGCAAAAGTATCAAACTAAACCTTTTTGTTTGTAAAAAACTCCACTAACTTTAATCATAATTACGTCTTTATCAAATTTTAAATTAATATTTTTAAAAAATTTAATAATGACATATTGATAAAAAGTTACTAACCGTATACTTCTGCTGTGGCTTATACACGGCATGGGGCCAACTTCAAGAATATTTTGAAATGAAAATGGTGGTTGCAACGATCAAGTGACCGAGGTGGTTCTCGCACAAAGAGAAAAACTCAAGCAACATTTTAATGAAAGATTTTTTGATACTTTTTCCTCTATATTAAACCTGTAACCAATATATCCTACAGCCCAAGAACAATACATGAAACTTACCAGTTCTAAACATGTTATGCACCCAAAATCTTTGTAACTTAATTATCAATCATTATCACTTAAATACCACAAACTGAAACTCACCAGTAACAATTAAGTCAAAAAAATTTGGTGTTTTACCTTTTCAAGATCCTTGTGCTGATTGCTATAGTGTATCAAGTCCTCAACAGCTTTTCTATCTAATGATAAGTTTTAACAATATGAATTAGATGTATTCAGACAAAAAAGAAAAAGTGATTCCAACATGTCTAGCGAAGCAACTGTAATGATATGGACATAGTTGCCTATTAAGCCATTAATTAAGCTGTGGGCTTACAAACGTTTTTGAAAAATATTCATAACATTAAAAAGACATTTTTGAATGTTGCTTATAGCTGGAATGGGCTTCAAATTTAAATTGGCTAGCTAGGGGTGGTATGAGGGGCAAAAACTAAAAAGGAAGTTGGATCCCCAATCTTTTTCCATTTTTTAGTTTTCGACCTCTATAACACCCCTTTCCCTCCCCCTCCCTAGCTTTGCAAGCTAGGTACATATTATTATACTATCAAATTGGCTTTGGCAGAAAGGGGTCAATGCATAAGGGAGGTCCACAAAAACTGGACAAGTATATCCATTAGGGTATAATGCATAGAGCTCATATCCAGTACCTTTTACCAAAGCAATTTTCATCCAGGCATTTGCTGTTGGCACTTCGTTTGGCTTCATGACAGCTTTGAGAGCCTGCATTGAGTTTTGGTTTTTAGAAACATTTAATCTGCAATATACAGTCACAAGAAATCAGGAAAACAACTAATTACATTCATACTATACATACCTCATCTGCACCTCTTTTCTGTAAATCTTTCATTTCCCACAATGTGTAATACATTGTCTGTTGTGTGCTGGTAGGATCTTTTTCTAGCCTACTGCCAAGTTCTGCAAATTATATAAGCAAAAATGAGCAACTTGATATGTAAGGGCTTGATCAATATATTATGGTTATTCTCTGAAAAAATACACTGTCATGAAATTTTTTTTTTACTTCACAAACCTCGGTAAGGGTTTTGGCCAGGTTTAATTTTTGGTTTCTGGAATCCAGGGGCTTCTCTCAGTCGCTGGTGTAGGAATGACCTAAGAGTAATAAAAGCAATAATAATAATAATAATAATAATAATAATAATAATAATAATAATAATAATAACAATAATAATAATAATAGTAATAATAATAACAATAATGATAATAGTAAATTAATAGTTATTTATAACTATTTTTCAAAACCCTATAATAGGCATAGAATGCCATCTACTGATCAAACACTACAAACAATATATGTGTATTGCTATATAGCACTTTTGACTATAAGTATGGATTGAACAGTTGATAATCATTTTGCTATGAAGTTTTGAAATAAACAAGAAAAAAGTTCTTTTACTTTTAAATAAGAGAATTATATTTACATATATTTTATTACAACTACTTAACGAACTTTCTGTTTGACTATTTTTAATGTTATATCCCACTTTTAAGTCAAAATTCGAAAATTTAACTTCTTTAAATATCTATAGAACCAGCTGTATCCCCATGCAGTTCACTGTTAAGTAATATTTCAGAAATCATCAATTATTTACTTGCCTTTAGAGTCAATTTTAATACTGCTGTTACTGCAGTTGGAACTAGAAAAACTAATTAGTTTTGCTTGCTGAAGAGAAGCCTGCATATAAATACATGACCTCTTTTTCGATTTTAAGAGAAGCCCTCCATTAAAATAACGAAATAATTAAAGACTGCATGCAAAGAAATGAAATAAAGCTTGATGTCTCCGAATCTCCTTGGATACCGATTCACATTTACAGTGCAGGGTAAAATTTTCTGGTACAGTAGAAGTTATTGAACAAACCTTGTTGGATGCGGGTTGTTTCGTCGAGTTGGCGAAGTAGGTCTTGTCGGAGTGCCTTCATCCAACACTCTACTGTTGTAGTTTGTTGAATAGGTTGTCACGAAGTGGTGACTGCGAGCACGAGGGAGTGGGTTCCCTGGCAATTCGTAGTCTTCGCTCCACGATTGTCGTGATGAAGCACGAATTTTTTCGAATTCATTCTTAGAAATTCCTCCTTTTCGTTGCCCGTGGGCGCGATGAATATCCACAGATTTCGAGCGGAATTTCATATGGTGTGGAAAGCCAGGATTCGTAAGAACGTGGGTCATGATGCGATCGCGTCTCCAAACGTATAAACTTTCGAGTTCTCAGGACTCTAGATCAAACCTTACGTCCTGCTCGGTTCTCCTTCTATACGAACTCTCTTGGAGTGTCACTATATATTGCACATTCCAGCGAATTTGTCAAGTTCAACACTTGTCAATTGAAATGTTGTCTGGTTCTCTTAAACACAACACTTCATTGCTAAGTAACATTTGCAATTAAAATTACTCCCACGAAATTAGCATACCTATACAGGTATTGTGTGACAGTCACGGCTGACTCGAGCGGTAAAATAATACACAGATCACTTATTAACTGAGGGTGAGGGTTGTTAGAGGAAAATCTCAGACCTAGGCCTTGATACCGAGCAAACGAAGTTATTGAGATATTCATTACATGGCTTCAGTTTTTAATAAAGCAGTAAAAGAAAACAAACGATTCTCTCTGCGTGCTTGCGTTAGCGAGAAATCAGTCCAATAACTCTCTGGTCCTGTATTGGAAGTTATTGGACTGACTTTCGGCCAACCAGCACGCAGGATTTGATTATTGTTCCCAGAAGTTTGGCTTGCAATGTAATAATTCCTAGTAATAACCGAACTGTCGGTTAAAAAGTGGTGTATGCGTTTATTTCGATAATCAAAGCACAGTTTTTAATATTTTAACTTTCAGTTAAGCTTTCTAACTTAGTCTACCATCGTCGAAGTTATCGCCCGATACTTAAAACAATAACAAAAGAATATTCGACGCTATAATTAAAGAATATTCAATCTCTACAGAAAAAAGAGTGTGTGCCGTTTTCCTATTAACGAAGGGAAACTAATGCTGAATAGTAGTTATGAATTGCTTTAGCTAAATGCGCCATTAACCTTGCTGTAAAATAATCCTACTTAATCTTGTGTATTGTGTTTCGCTTGAGCCTTCATAACAATAACTTTTAGTAAAAGAGGTTAAACTAGCTAGATAAGAAAAGTCGTGCGCTTGTTCACTGTATTTTGTTATCTGATAAGTTACTTTTTGTTCAAACTTCAAAGTTTCGTTGCTGGCTGTACACTGTTTACGGTGGAAGTTTATGAACATTGCGGCAAAAGTTTGAAAACACGGCTTCTGTCATACTTTAAAGTTAAAATCTCACTGCGAATATCATTTTCTCACAATTTTAAAATTTCACTGCGAATACATATGTTATTTTCTCAATCCGATTTTTGAAATCTCACTCCAAATTAATGTTGTCGGAGTAAGCCGTGTTTTTAAACTTTAGCCGCAATGCTCACAAACTTTTGCCGTCGGAAACTTGTGGGCCACCCTAACAGTTAAATAAATTTAACCAAAATTAGATATAAAACAATCAACAAGGCTTGATCAGTTAGAAAAAAAGCGTTTAATAGGACAACAATTCCACATTTAGCAGCCAAAAACAGTAAAAACCTTTTTAAAATTGTCGAATATCCTAGAAGGTCGTTTTTCGGGCCCCTAAGGCCGTCTGGTGATGAATCTGATGCATCTTATTATTGACATCAATGGTATTATAAAATTTTAATTCTTGGCAAGAACTTTAAATGTATCGTGCCTCGACTGAGATGCTTATTTACAACCCCCTTTATTGGTACAGCTGTACACCTATATCGGTATGCATCAGTCAAGGGAGGACGGCTATGCCAGTTGCCGCCGGTATATAACTAAAAAAATATCCGCACCTGTGAGATGTTAAGGTGTGTCACCCGTTAGGCATGTAAGTCGCTGATTCATACACTCCCGCCCAGGCACATAACTTGTCTTTTAACAATTATTCCTAGAGTACGCGTTGGATATGAAATGGTAAATAGCCAAAGAGGCGCAAAGCACCGAGTCGACTATAAATCGTCTTATATCTTTGGTCCAGCAAGTGCGCATGGAACAATTTTATTAAACTTCTTGAATTTCCCAAACCAATTGGTTTTTGAAAATAGCAACTAAAATTCATGGAGAACCATAATTCGGTTTTTCAACAATAAACAGTCAGTTTCCATATATGGTCAGCTCAATGTATAAGCTTCTAACCGCGATTGAGTGAACCAACCAAAACGCGAGAAACGCGATATTCGAGATTGCAAACTTAATAATTAGGTAAATTTGCCCGTAGGGCGCATAATGCACTTAGATATTGGTTAGAGGTGCGCTTATTTGTAGTTCATCATGAAATTGAGTACAGTGTCTGTGTCACGCCTAGGGAATGACGGGTAAAGGGTGGACGTGGCTAGGTACAGATGGATCGACGTCATCAACGTTCGAGTCGTCACCAAACCTTCAGCGCCACATGCAGGGCATGGTCGGCACCAGGCCCCAAAAAGGGAGTGGACGTTTGTACCGTAACTTACTGAAGGCCTGGGAAGAAAAAGACGCCAGTGCTTTTCCTGGATTAGTTCACTCCTCCAGATCTCAGCAGGTACGAAGAGACAGCATTTTTACTTCGTCACTAACCCGTCGCATTTTGGTCTCATCGTTTAACAATATTCAACGCATTATCTCTTCTATTATTTCCCTTCAATTTTTTTCTTACGATAAAAGATATTTTCCGTTTTGTGATAGTGTTTTAGACTTTTAAGCACTGTAGTATAATATTCCTATATAGCATGTTAATGTAACAATTTTCTTGTTGTTCTCTTAAATGTAATTTTTTTTAGATAGTGCAAAAGTTTGTCAGCTAGGATAAATACTGTGGAAGAGTTGTTCTTGTTGTCACAAGCTTCAAATTATTGTTATTGATATTATTGTTATTATTATTATTATTATTATTATTATTATTATTATTATTATTATTAACTTTACTTCAGTTTGTCTCTAAACAACATTTTTATTTTCTAGGCGGCTGTATACACAGCACAAGTTTATGATGCGGTTTTAACATTTGCGCATGCGCTGACGCGATTACACGAACACAACAACGTGACCACGGTAGGTTGTAAATGTTGTTCTTTTAATAGAAACACAAGATGATTTTTTGAGGGGGGGAGGGGGGGGGATGGGCTGTGCGAAAGGACTCACCTTTGTCCCCGCACTGAAAGGTTCCGCAAAAATTTTGAGAAGAGCTTTAGTCTCTGCTTTTACTGCGATTTAACAGTTTTAAGTTGAGTTATAAATTTTTTTATGATCTTTTCAAACAGAATACACCTCGCGACGTAATGCAAGACAAGCTGGTGACTGAGATGTGCAGAATGAAGGATCCCCAGTCAGGGTTTGACAGTGCTTTGGGTTATAAACAGTACTTTGATACAAATCAGGATGCCAGAACAGCGTACGATGTAGTAAATCTTAACGGAGACTCGTGGACCAAAGTCGGAGAGTACACTAAGGCTCGCGGGCTCAAACTTAATAGAAAAATTGTCTGGTCAGGTGGAAGTCTTTCTGTACCATCAGATCAGCAGCCCAGGTACGCGTGTTCGTCTGTTTGTTATGCAAAGTGTTAGTTATAAATATCGAAGCAAGCTGTTTGATGGGGAGCAAGCATTAGCCAAGCTCTTGTGTGTGAAAGAACAGTGACCATATTTCTTTACTGGATGTCTAATAGCGATAGTGATGATGATAGTGATAGTGATGTTTATAGTGATGATGATGATTATAGTGATATTGATGGTAATGTTGATGGTTGTGATGACGATGATAGTAATGATAGATGGTGATGTTGATGATGACGATGATGACAATGATAGTGACTTTAACAGTATTGATAATGTGATGTTTTTATGATTATTATAGTGATAGTGATTGTGATTTTGATGGTAGCGATGATGATAGTAATGGAAGATGGTGATGATGATGATGGTGATGATAATGTTAGTGATGAACATTGCTGTTGGTAGTGATAATGTCAGATGATGAAAGTGATGTCTATAGTGAAGATGATTTTGATGGTAGTGATGATGATAGTAATGGAGGATTGTGATGATGATGATGGTGATGATAATGTTAGTGATAAACATTGGTGTTGGTAGTGATAATGTCAGATGATGAAAGTGATGTCTATAGTGAAGATGATATTGATGGTAGCGATGATGATAGTAATGGTAGATGATGATAATGATAATGATAGTCACGTTGATAGTGGTGATAATGCCAGATAATGAAAGTGATGTTTTTAATGATGATGATTATAGCGATAGTAATGGTGATTTAGATGGTAGTGATGACGGTGATAGTAATGATAAATGTTGATAGTCATAATAATGGTGATGATAATGGTAGTGTGATGTTGATGGTGGCGATCATGATGTCAGATGATGATAATGATAGTGACAATGTTGATTGTGATGTGAGTGACACTGTGTTGATATGTTGATTATCGTATCGTATACGATAGTGCCGGTTTTATGACAGTAACTTAATAGTGACTAAAGTGACCAAGACTATATTTGTGCTTTGAAAGTTAAACGGCTAATGACAGATTAAATGATCGAAGAAAATAATTAAACCTCGGGATAACAATTACAGTGGCAGTGGTAATAAAGATAATTCCTGGCCATAGTGATAATGCTGATGGTGATGTTAGTGAAAGTAGTGACGGTGCCAACGATATATGTTGATGACAATGATTTTACATTGACTAAAGTGACGAAGACTTAATTTGTGCCTTGAGTAAAGTTCTGATACTGGTTGACTCATACTTAATGCAACTGACCTTTTTCGTCATGACTTGCTCCTCAGGTCCAAGTTAGCTGTCGAGCGATTACCGGAGAGTGGAGTCAGTAGGGAAGGTTTTGTAGCACTTGGGGTAGTGTTTGGAACTTTCACCGTACTAATTGTAGCGTTTGTCGCTTTCCTGATTCACCGAGAACGAACTGGGCGTGCGTCGTTTGCACCAACGGTAAGTTAAGAGAATCGCTTTTGATCCTGTCTTTCCCCTTTTTAAAACAGAAAACTGTATTAATTGAGAATGTACTAAAAATTGTCATTTCTTCTATTATTTCTTCTAAAAAAACTCTGAATTTTTACAACATCTTCTATGTGGTCGGACTTTACGTGATTTTCTCACCTGCCAATGACTTTCTTTCCTCGCGGAAAAACGACACGAGACTAGTCAAAGATAACGACGCCATCTTGACTTTCAGAGTTTAGTTTGGAGCTAAACATTTGGTAGTCAAGGGAAAGTGACGTCACCACTTTACCTTTCTGTACAATACACACATTGAGAGATAGAGTATGCTAGCCAATTGGATTATAGGATTCGGGATATTTGTTGAACCTGTCAAATGTTTCATGGTTTGACCCTTTTAGTCCATGTTAGTTTTAACTTCTCCTTACAAAATACATACAAAATAATGCTTTTGGTAATGAGAAGATGAGATTTGATCAAACTAGTAAAACTGGTTGGAATGAAAAGTGAAGCTCTCCTTAACTTGCTCAATAGAAGATACGTAGACTGGTTGGGCGAATTTACCGAAACAACTTTTTAAAATACCTTAAAAATATCCTTCGTGTGCAGGTGTTCAGGCGGAGTCCAATAAACGAGGGACCACTCAGTAATGGCGTGGTTACAGCAGTGAACGGATCCCATAAAACAAATACAAACACGGAAAAATTTGCAGTATAATGTTCGCTTTAGATAGGTGAGTCGAGTGTATATTTAAACGTAAAGCTTTGCGAACGTAACACAAAGACAAGGTACCCACGAAAAAGACCGTGAACTCGTCGCACAAGACTGGTATGACTCGTGTTTTGATCAATAACAATAGTCACTAGGTATAAGCAGGTTCTTTATAGATTCTCTCTTTGCAAATTTAGATTTTTCGTGCACTAGTAACTTTGCAGTAATATATACAGGTGAGGTCGTCGTTTCCTCTTTATTGCGGTCAATCCTGAAAGGTTCCGAATACTTTTAGCCGTGGCTGACTCACTAGCTAGACAAAAATTAACGTACTTACTACTTTGAACCGCAAAAAGAACCAACAAAACACCAATTGATTTCATTTGCCGTGCGAAACAAGAAACCAATATTGGATTTTTCAAAGGCTGGTTAACTTGAACCCTTGGTTAAAGTAAAATGTAAATAGTAGTTTATTATCTAAAGAAATGGTCAGGGTTCTTATGAAATTTTGTTTAAAGTTTTTACGGTAAAAACTTGTCAGTTCCAAGTTACATCTCAGATGGAAAACGAGAAAATAGGTTACAAATTTAATCCTTTGTTAGTGCTTAACGGCCTTTAAACAACTTGGCTCAGTTTCTTGAAAATTTGCTCAAAATTGTTTATGTTAACCATTGTCATTCTGTAGCTGTTGTTTGTTTTATAAAAAATTATTTTTGCCTTTTTCTGTGTCGGTTTTTTTTAAGTACTATTACTAAGCATTTCAATTTTCTTCTCCACAGTTTACCGTTGATGCCGAAGCAAGAAAGCCACAGATCAAATCTGGACGTTCTTCTGTGTTATTATTTATATGATCGTTTTCCTCGTTTGAAGAGGAGCTGTACAGAATAACTTTACGCAACCCATGATGTAAATATGAAATGCGCGTTTTGAAAAATTTTATGCTAATGGAGGATGCCAAATATCGTGAACTTGATTTTGAAAAGCAAAGTTAGGACAAAACATTTGTTAATTTCAGCTTGTTTCATTTTACAATATGGAAAGAAAAAAAAAGTTTAAGTTCTTTGGTGAATTTTGAAGGCATGTAATTGGCCATGTTTAGACTTTGGAACACCACTTTCTGGACACAACTTGTGGTGAACTGTATTCCTTGACAAACTTGCAAATAAAATATGCTTTAAATAAACGAAAAATAACTCTTAAAAGTCTTTTGTTTGAACCTTGCTGTAGTCGGGGGGACCCTTAAAGGGTTTTCTAAAGAAAGCAAAAAACCTACAGTAATTTATGCAGGGTTCGTGCGGTAATTGGAAACTAGACATGTTGAATTTGAACTTTCATTTTCCAGGTCTTGAAAAGGCATGGAGTTTGTGGGAAATGGCCAAGGCCATGGAAAAGCAAACAAATTTTTGTTTTCTTGAACTATGGAACATTTTGGCGAAAAAACTTTAAAATGTTGAGCGCAAATGAGCCGAGAAATACAGGTAACGTTGCGCGTTTGGCGTTTAAAGTGCCTCTGACACGAAGTATTTTGCTAGCACGTTGGGTAGACCTTGCTGAATAAGGGAAAGGTGTGAAAAAATGTCCAAATCTTTTATAGTTCTCGAGATATTAAAAATTAATGTTTTCAAGTAAGGACATCACTGCGTTTACAGGTAAATTTAAATTTTTTTAAAATCTGCTAAATATTGAAAACCTTGGGATGAATTTAAGCTAAACTTGGATTGATGATGTGTCTCAAGTTTTCTTCAGAGTAGTTATTAATTTCCGTTGTCATTGTTCGTTTCGTTGGATTGACAGAAAAAAGTCCGACTTATTTTGAATCTTCCATTTCGTGTTCTTCCAACAATCCCGCGTGTTTCGAACAGAGTATGGAATCACGGAAAACATATTCTAGAGCTTTATAAAATATAAAAAAACTGACGATGTCATTCATGATTTCTATCCAGATCTAGAAAATGGTCCTCGGCCATTTTACTGAATTTATTTTGTAAATAGGCTTAAATCGACACAGATCTCTGGTCTAATTGAGTTGCAACGAGTTCAATGGTACATTGCTGACCGCATAAAAGGCTCTTAAACCACAGGCGACCCAAACTAGACTCTCAAACTAGCAATAACAACATTAGCTTACAAATTAGCATTCAATATTTTTGAGTCAGTGCGTCTCATTGTCAAAATTTCTATTCGCATCCGTTAATTCTGTCTCAATTCTTTTGTTGTATGTTTGCATTTCATAGTTCAGTTCATCTTGAAGTTAATCTTACATTGATAGCCCATCCATGAGTGTTTTGTCTCTCCGTATCTAAAGAAAAGAGTCATCGTTAGGTTTTAACGTCAATTTTCTGTAGTAATCTTTAAGAACTTTTTCATACGAAAGTTAGGCTGAGACAAGGCCAAAAACTTTCTTTTGTTACGTTATCGCTGAAAATTATTGAAGTGGCCAACAAGGGGTTTTGGCGACATGGGACAAGATCTTAATTGAAGAGACAGACAATTGTCAAAGCGACGACAAGCAACAGAAATTAATTGAGAAAAGCGCGACAGTTTGGGACGGCAACAAAGGGCATCAGAGATCAACTATGTATCAAAACATCCAGGAATACATGTAACCAGTAATCATATTTTTTGTCAAAACTTAAAATTTTTAGAACACGGCTGACAAATCGACTGCTAACCGTAAAAAGAGGCAAGACTTGTTACTAGTGGTTCAGTTTATCCCGTCTCGATACCTTCTTTTTTTTATAATTAAGAACAACGAGGCTTAAATTGGCCAAAATTTAAGAACAAGCTGAGGCTCGGGGCCGAGTTTTTAAAAGTTTTTGGAAAGGTCAACACGACAATTGGTTTAGTTTTGTCCGGCGCAGAAATTGAGAGTAATTAAGCTGTAATGTCGCTAATACAGCGGAGTTCTGAGAGAATCAGCAGACGTAACTTAATTTGTCCAAGGTAAGAAAATGAATGTGAAACCAATCCTGGGATAGTCACTGGAAATCGTCTCGGGAAAATGAGTAAGGGGATGAATTGATCAAGAATACACCCGCTAAACCATCCGTTTTCAAATACATGTGTTGCAGTACCTTAGACTTGTTTTGTTTTCGATTTAAACCACACATAGAAATAAGAACAAATTAAAAACAATGAGCCTCGGCCAAATTTACTGGTTCTTATATAAAAAAAAGCGTGAGAGTGGTAAAGTGGTGACGTCACGTTCCCTTGACTACTAAATTTTTAGTTTTTCGTTGTTATCGATAGCAAGTCGTTTTTCAACGAAGAAAGAAAGTCAATTGACAGAGGAGAAAACAACGTTAAGTCCGATCGGATAGAATCATTTTCCTACTCATCAGGTGTAATTCGAGAAAAGGTTTACTCTTAAACTCTCTCGGAATACTCCCAGAGTATTCACAGATCATTCACGCTACAAACTTAAAACTCGAGTGATTCCAAAATAGCTCGAGTGACGTAATTGTAAATGAAGTTAAGATTACGTAAAAATACACTATGATCAATAAATAAACCGTTGTTTGTAGAACCATCCAATCGCACAACCAATACCAGCTTACTAGAATAATTCACTTCAAAACTTAGCTTATAACAAAATATTAACAGTTGAGAATGTTGCTGTTAAATTTAGATGTGTCATAAAACTGATAAAACAGACAAAGCATACACTTACTATACATACAATTTGACACTAATGCCATATCGAAATTACGCAAACCTTTTATTTATCAGCTAGCTTATCGTAACAATTTATTAGGATTGTTTCTATGTATCTTAGATACCTTCAATTTTTTGTTCGTTCTCTTGATTATCGCGTTCTCGCCCAGGGGACACGGAAGCATTAATGTGTACGAAGTCCGTCCCTTTTGCGTCACCATGTTGTTTTGTTCAAGGCCAGAAACTTGAGTGTATTGGTTCAGCGCAGTTACCATAAAACCACACTTAAGGAAGTGTTATCTGTTTGGTTAAAAAATTTTCCTCTGGTTTACTGCACAATTAAAGCCGAGCGAACTACATACCGAGTTTCGTTTATCGCGTTTACATTACACAAGATGGCGGGAAGGCTCTTTTCGTTGTCTTTAAACAAAAGAAAAACACAAAAAGACATCGTTCTTGCTAAACGCGCCAACGAGGAAACGGATCTTCCACATGAAAGAATTAAACCTATTAATGCATACGAAGCGTTGTTCCTTCGTGCAGTTAGAGAAAGAAACATGGAACAAGTCGAGCGTTTCATTACAGAAGGCAACATTGACATTAACTGCTCGGACTACACAGGTGAGACAGCTTTGCAGATTGCCGTTTACAACGACATGCCTGAAGTGGTGAAACTTCTGATGAAAAACAATGCTGAACTAGGTAACGCTCTGTTTTTGGCCATCTCTAGAGATTCAGTTGACTGCGTCGAGGTTCTCATTGAGTATTATGAAAAGCAGCCGAAAACATCACGAATCGCCGACATTGGAAACGCACAAACTCAGTCAGTTCATGTCGATAACGAAGAGCAATACAGTGTTACGCCGATCGTTTTAGCGGCTCAAAAAGGGAACTACGAAATTGTCAAATTGCTTCTCCTTCGAGGCCACCGTATTTCCAAGCCGCATTCAAAATTCTGCGAAATATCAAACTGCTCGCAGATGGAGTGTGTAACGAAAGAGAAGAGGCTTGAAAACGCTTTGATGCGTTTGAATATATACAAAGCGCTCGCGAGTCCAGTGTATTTGTGCCTTTCTTACCTAATTCGCCCAACAGAAGACAAAAACAGCACAATTGGCGATACACACGACCCAATATACAGAGCTATCATTCTAAAGAGAGAACTCGAGGATGTGGCTGTCGAAGACTATGAGTATCGAATTGAATACGAGCAGCTGGCGCAAGATTGCGAGGAGTTTGCTGTACGTTTGCTTTCAAAGTGTCGCAATTTCGAAGAAAGCACGTTGGTGATGGATCTGCCTGAGATTATCAAGTTCAAAGGAGTAGCTGTTAAAAACCGCGAGCAGTCTTTGAATGTCATCAACTTTGCCATCAAGAACAGGAACAAAAAGGTGGGACGCTCTTCAGTTGCTAAACAACATGATATCCATTTAAGGGCCAATCTCAAACTATTTAATGACGTTTAAATTCCTTTTCAGCAAAAATACATTAAATCTCTCTGGATTCTTTTAGTTTTATACCCCGGGGCTCACTGCAACTTGCAGGTGTCGTAATACACTAAAAGCGAAAACAGAAACCAAATTATTGATGAAAAACTATAAAGGACAATATTTTAGAAATACTGACACTGCCGGAAAATTCATATGAGTCATTATAACACATAGATTTGAGTGATACCTTTCCACTGGAAACAGAGATTAATCCAAGTTTCGCCGATCTACATACAGCATCAAACGAAGAACCCCTGTTTCCAGTGACAAGGCTTAAATGTTGTATTTACATACATGCTACTCAAGAACAACATTCTTTGATTATAATATGTGCCTTTGTTTAACACGCAGTAAGTGTACCTTTGATAGCTTTTGAAGTTTTTCGTACGCTAATAGAATATCGTAATAGTATTAGTAGTACTATTAGTACACCCTTATTTTTTTATAAGAACAACTTTATAAGAACGAGGCTCAAATTCGCTAAAATTTAAGAACAATTTAAGAACAAGCTGAGATTCGGAAAGCATGTTGAGTATATCCGCTCTTACTTCGTGTAGAGGACACAGAATTGAACAAGATTTGTGATTAGTTGATGTAAAGTTGGGGTAAGCTTTATCTTTTGTTTTGATTGTATACCTCAAGTGTCACGTAAGTTCAACATTTAGCGGGAAAGCGTTTAGCATTTATTTAGGAAACTTTGACGAAGACGGCATAGAAAAACAAAAAAATTCCCGCTCGCCCATTTTTATCACGTATGGTTAGTTTGCTTTCTCCGTTGTCCGAGTTACGCTTTATGAATATTAAAAGTGAAAGTGATTTTTCTTTAAGGTAAATTAAGATTGATCAAATCTTCTGTAACTCGTTCTCGTAGTCGCAGAACTTCAAAATTGAGCTTTTCACGTCGTAATTTTCAAGTCGACGACGTGCAGGTGGCGCGCTCGGTGCATTTCAACTTGTAACTATTGTATTCATTGTTGCTTTCTGCCGTCGTCGTCGCCGTTATTGTCCTCGTTGCTTAAGCTCCCTAATAAGCAACAAGAACGACGACGGCAGAGAACAATAGTGAATACAATAGCTGCACGTTGGAATGCACCGTTCTGGCCACCTGCACGTGGTCGTCTTCAAAATTACAACGTGAAAATCTCAGTTTTGAAGACCTTGCGACTACGAGAACGACCTACAGAAAATTTTGTCCAACTTATTCATCTGTAAGACGAACACTTTCATCTTTTTCTGTTAACAAAGCGCAACTTGAACAAAAGAGAAAGCAAACTAGCCATACACGACAGGAAAAGGTAAGCAAGAAGTGTGCTTTTTGTGAGCCGTCTTTGTGGTGTTATATCGGTTGCACTGACTCAATATAAACACGTAAAGCTTCATCAGATATATTTGTACACGGTTTGTACACTTCAAGCACAACTCTCAAAGTACATGTTCTAACAAACGGTCGTACGCATGCGCTTGGGCCACATGACACCCAGTATTGAGAAAGGACTTAGCTTTTTTTTATTATAATTCGTTTTGCTTGCCATGGTATTGTAGCAACGTGCTTTGGGTTTCTTTATTTCTCTCGCTTTTGTTTCGGCTACAATTTCTGTTGACCAAAAGGCAAACATCAACAACCCAAGCGGGACGGTCCTGACTCCACGAAAGTAGGGTCGAAAAAGCTGCTAATTTACAAGTTGCGTTTTCCTTTATCATAGAGAAATCATAGAGATTACAGAGAAATCGTTCTGCAACTT
>JAOBAT010053360.1:0-29129 GCA_026413305.1 Hydrozoanthus tunicans
CTCTGGCCCAATAAATTGAGTTTTAGTTAACCACAATTACTTTTGAATAATAGTCACAGATCTTATAACAAATAATAGAAATTTCCACTGTGCCCCAACCAATATTTTGCCATCGCCGCAGATAATACCTGAGTTGTACTTTGAGACTGTTTTAAATTATGAGTTCCTGGCCACACCAAGTGTAGCCAATCAACATATATAAGTAAATTTTAAAACTATCAGACATTTTAAAGTTTTGAAGTTAAATTTTTTTATTAATTTTGTCTTAAAATTTAAAGGCCCGAATATTTTCGTAGTAAAAGTATTATGATTCAAATACATCAATGACGATAGTCTCGCAGAGGTACGTATACGTTTATAAATAAATAGTACTCGTGTGAAGTGAATTTCGTAGGGCAGAGCTTATCAGTGGTAAGACTGTAATGAACTCGGCCAGATCTTTGGACAGGATCTGGAAAGTATTTCCAATAAGTCAGCCAGTATACTGGGCCTCCTATGGTAATCCTGTGTTTTCAAAATGGTGGTGATGGCTTTGCAAAAAAGTTAGTTCAGCCAAGGTTTTTATTCAAAATATGTTTTAGTATATCTGCAGGTGGTATTCTTTCTGGATTGCCCTTTCCGATCATGTCTGGTTCATTTGCCCTCTCATTTGTCCCTTTGACGCTTTGTGAACAGAAAAAGATTGAAGCTCCTTGCATAAAGATAAAAGAAAATTGAGAAAGTTTATCGTTCGCGTAGTCGTAAAGAACTCCAAAATTGAGATTTTCACGTTTTAATTTTGAAGACGAAGGCGTGCAGGTGACCCGCACGGTGCATTCCATCGTCCTCGTATGACGGGAATGGCAAAGGGCCACGGAAAAAACACTTGAAGTCAAACACTTCAACTTTTCATTTCAGACACGGAACTACTTTTCTTGGTCTTCTTTGTTCCGATGCAATATGATGAAATGACGAAATGCACCTCTGGTAATGTTAAGACCAAAATGTGTTTCAACTACACCCACCTAGTAACTTCGAACTCAAAAAGTATCGATAGTTTTTTTTTTCATTTCGGAGACTACTCGAGTGACGGCAAGTATACAGTTTGTGACTTAACATGTCGGGTGTGCGCGAATATTGTCAATCAGCTAAGAGCTAAGGACTTTGTCAGTATTAGTTCCTTTTTATATTAATGCGGCCTAAAGTTCGGAACCTTCGTATCATCATTGAGAGAGCTTAAGTTATGCATGTGTTGTTATATCAATATTGGTATTAACTTGAAAAGGTAGTTGAAAACCGTCATCAAATCAGTAAATTCACATTTTCTCAAAAAGGGAATCATATTGAGTTAACAAATTCAGGGAATTGAGAAAGGAAAAACCACGACTATAAAGATGGAGATTCATAGATAGTTTTGCTTCTAAGTTGTATTGATTTAACTAAAAAAGTCATTTGTTTTTCACATTGTGAGACCCAAGGAGTGAAGACAACAGAGATGGCAAGACCAAAATCTAACGCTTGCCTCGCCATCCGGCTCCTCAGGCCAAACCACAGCGAAAACACAATATTGAGTTATAGCCCTTCCCCATATTTTAAAATCCTTAACGCTGACGTTTTGTTATAATTGTTACGCACAACTTTGAGTATGATCTCGAGAATTATCAAGAAGACAAGTGCCTTGTAAATAATCTACACGGCTGTAATTCTGTGTTGCAATTTCTGCAAGGGCATACTAAGTGTAGAGGACTTTATTTCACCGTTTCTTACTTCGCTTTCACATAATTCTGATGGCTCTTCTTTTGAAATTTCGCAAAAAGAAACACTCTCAGCTACCAATATCAAGGTAAAGTATTAACTAAGTGTTTTGTTTCTCGTGAGCTATTGCCGGCTACGAAAAGTTATGGATTCTTGGCGAAAAGCTCAGTCTGTCTTACATGAAGAGGATGATTTGCTTAACTGAGATTTCATCTGTGAACTTAGTCAAACTATTCGAGTTTGTAGCTTGAAAATACTATGTAAACTTACATACAATTTTGAGTTTACCTGTGAACCTGAGTCGAAACCATGAATCAATGAGAAGCCATGCCAGATACGCTCGTTTCAGTGTTGCTTGAAGTACTATGAAATAGGAAACCTGCATACCGTAAACACTCTAATAACCCCCCACCCCCACCCACCCCCTTTTAATAAGCCCCCTTTCTTTAATAAGCTAAGACCCCCGTCTAGAACTTCAAATTTTAAACAAGCCCCCTCTTTAATAGTTAATTACTTCTTGTAAGCTGAAAAATATCTATAAGCTTTTTTTTACAAATTTAATATTTTTTATTTTTCTGTGCTGCCGGACCTAATTTGTGGTGAAAAAGCAGAAGAGGTTTACTGACTAAATAATAATCATATATTTTATCTTCAACATCAACATTATCATCACCATCATCATTATTATTGTTGTCATCATCATCTAAATAAGTAACATCATCATCATCATCAATATCATTAGCGTCGAGCGTGTGGCAAGGAGTCGATCTAGATTTTAGGTGTTTGAACCACGAATTAAATTTAATTCCATTGAATTTCGCGAACATCTTTCGTATCAATTCCTTTTCACTTAAAAAAACAACCGGTCTGTTGTGTTAGGCAACTGAGAAGCCTGACTAATTACATGCAGAAGCAAGTAAATGTTTTACGCTTTTATTTTGTCAAAATGAATGCTAGTTATCAAAATATTTTGAGTATAAATTGAATGCGTTTCTAAACTAAAAAATTGATAATTAAGAATATTTCTTGTACTTTTGCTTTCCGGGTTTATATATTACAAGTGTCTCTTCACTTTAAACCTGAAGCGGTTGGTCAAACAGAAAGCAAAACTTGTGCCAATTGTCATTTCTCTAAACAGCAAAAAAACAAGCAGGTTGGAAGAAAAGCGACCGCACTTGGTCAGCTGTGAAATGGCAGAAGAACAACTAGACGACAAGTAGGTGAATCAAGTCTTCCCAATCTAGCTGTATATGTGCTTATACAGTTCGGCTCATGCATCCGAATGAACATCATATAGCTAAAGATAGATCAAAATTAGTTTGAAACTGATGTATGAAATATTTTGTTTGTAAATTTGAAATATTTGTTGAAATGTTTCGAAACACACTTTATCACTTCCGTTCGCGAAAACCGTTAACCGTTTTTAGCAGGTTTTCTTTATTACACGGAGTAAGAGTTTTCGTTAAGTGCCAAGACTCGTGATTGTATTTTTTATTTTACTGATTAAACCTACAGAGAGTAACCAAGAAACTTGATGATACCATTTTCAAACATTTCGAGGCAAAAATTCCATCTTTGTGCAAACCCGTCAATTCTTCAAACCAAAAAGTTTAATTCACTCATAAATAAAGATGCATATATATAATAATCAATGGCCTTTTCTCACCATTTGGATCTGAAAAACACCTTAAATTTTTTTTGTGAAATTACTTAAGCGGCGAACCATTTTATCTCGTGAGGGGGGGGGGGGGGGGGTTGGAAGAATTTGTACAAAAAAGTTTCAGGGGCACCACCACAAAATCATGCATGCCAAAATCCTATAAAGGGAAGAAGGCAAAAGAAAAAAACTGACTGAAAAAATAATAGCAGAGAAATAATTTTTTCACTACTCCCCCACGAGATCAACTGGTCCGTTCCTAAAGGTTTTGAAAGCTGATGTACTGCAAGGATATATGTATGTAGAGATAGTAGGCCGTATGGGTGGGAACATAAACTAAAAATGCATGGACGGCGGAAAGGAGAGGGAAGGGAGGGCACTAGCTGCAGATTTTATAACGAACTATTACAATTTTCATTGTGCCCCCAAATAAATTTTTGCTTCCGTCGCCTATGAAAGCCCCTTCATTTATTGTTTTCTGCAACGCCTTCTTCCTAATTCCGAAACCAAAAGACCAAGCAAATTTCCACAGCATAAATAACCTCCGAGTTTGATGTCTTTGAACAGTTCAGTGTTGATATTGTAAGACTTTTCATGCATGCCGAGTGGTGAAAATTTGAGACTCGCGTGGCATTTCAAGACCCTTGTTTAAGTTTGAATATTTCCAAGAGCTGCCGTGTCGGATGGTAAAATGTGATCGAATTACGTACCAAAACACGAAAATTATCCGTTTTTAAACTAAAAAATTCTGTTTTGATAGTAAGAAACTAAACGGCTCTTCACGGTCAGTGAAGAATAAACAACTATCTCGAAGTCACGTGGTATCAACGGTCTATTATTATTAAAATCACTCTCCATAGGCATATACATCCTTTCCTTTTGCTATAAACTGAGAAAACAGCAAGGAATGTGCTGGAGAAGGATCGGAGTTGTCTATTAATCCCAGAATGCCGTGCATGAGCAGGTGTACTAAAAACAGGTTACTATTAGTGACTTGAATTGTTTGGCATCGGGACCAACTTTTTGATATTTGCTGCACAGCGAAGATGGGCCCTAATTATTAGTGCTTAACCGGAAGTTGTACTCGAACTGAAAAATGAGACGAAAAGGAAAGCTGTTTGAGAGTCTCTTGTTTTTCAAGATACTAGCAAGTGACACAGCCTGAAATTAAGTTGAAAGCCCAGCCAGTATTCCGCCACTGTTGCACGAAACGAGTTGCGTACCATGGACTGCAATGTTGTTTTGAGACATTATCCAAACAATAATACGCGTTACCGCAAAAGAAATGCATTTAAAATTAGTAACAGAAAATTTCAGAATTAAATTGAACCACAAAATACTGATTCAATGCCGGCTGCCAAGGCGGTTGGATCTTTAAAAGATCAGGTCGATAGTAAAATCATGTTTTAAGAAAAAGTATTGTTGAAATTAATATATTCGACACAAAAATATATTTTTTTAAATAAGAACTTTTTTCGGTTGGCCAAACCAGCTTTAAGTTCGGGGTTTCAGTACATGCAGCCCGGTGAGTTGCGAATTGCTGACACGTTCGGCAAAATTCAATCAAAATGAATTAACGAACACATAGATAAACGAGTGCGATAAATGAAAAAGTGTGCTAGAACAGAAAAACTGTCTAGTCGAAAGTGAAGTCTCGAGAAGTGCTGATTTTCCGACTCTTCGGAAGAACTTTTTCCGACCGATTATCGACTGACTATGCTCGTGACGTCACTGAAAACAAAGAAAGAAGAGGTTAAAGTTGCAGAAAAGGTGTAACATTCGACCGAGATTTTTTCCAGTTGGAAAGATGTAATATTATGTATAGCCTTGTGAAAGGCTACGTTCAGAGGTAAAAGATTGTTAGAGTTTTCATTTTTCAAATAACTTTGGAAGGAACGGCCCGAAAACGTTATTTTTTTTCCGCATGGCGGTTTTCGTCCAGCAAAATATTCAGCGCGCTTTATTAGTTTCTAGCGAATGGATAGTGTTACAGCTCTGGTGCAGAGATGTTTCCTCATGAAGATATTTGCTTAAGATATTCTTGTCTTTTATATCCAGCAGGAACAGGTCGAAATCCGAGGGAAACTACACTGATGTAGGAGAGAGCAAAGATTACGCTAGGCCACATCACAAAAAGTTGTCACGAACGGCTTCGGAGCCAAGTGATTATGTGCACTTTCTTTCGTGGGAAAGCGTGTTTTTTGTAACCAGTGAGGTTAAAAGGCATATTGATAAAGGATTGCACTGGATATCTCCGTACTCAGGTAGTAATTAAGGTGTTTTAAGATATTCTGCGAGGAGAGATTTTAATTTTAAATTTGTTTCACCAATTTCAATTTGTAGACACGTAAATGTACTGTATGTATATTTGAATTAAGTAATCTAGGAAATAACATGGGCTTAGCTTCCTTATGATTATAAGGAAGGAAAAAATGTTTTTATACAAGTTTTAAGGATTTCTAATTTGATCAATTGCGAAGCCTGAATGCGTTCTGCATGTGACAGTTTTGACCTCCTAGCGACCGCCATTTTGCAGACTCAAAAGCGACCGCGTGCGTGCAAAACACGTTGTTGTTGTATGCAAATTCATATTCAATTATTGATAAACTCTAAATTCAACTGTCTAGTGTGACTTCTATTTCATGTCATTCACCTGCAAAGGTGGTATTAGTAATTTCTTGTCCTGATATCCAAGATGGCCGACAAACTATCGCTTTCGCTCCGTTTTAAGACCAGAACTTCGCTGCTCGGCTGTAGTTTTCCTGCAGTGAAAAGTTGCAGGCCATAGATATAATTTGATTTACCGTTTTTTTAAGTGTGAGGTCAGTGAATTCTTTGTTTAGCATGGTTTCCTGAAAAAAGAGCTTTCCGTTGCTTATATTATCCAATATAAATAGTGTAGAACTTCTCGGGCAGTGATGTGCATTTAAAAGCTTTGTTGGCCAGACTTTAAACTGCAACTGATTTTGTGGTTTTGACTTTTTAGAAGACAAAATGGCAGCGAGAGGAAAGCGACGCCAGCCGGATGGTACTCATGAATACACGGTTTGTATTAGCTGCCAGATTTTGGGTTTATTCCGGTTTTTGAAAGTTGTCGAAATCATGGCAGTGTTGGCT
Source organism: Hydrozoanthus tunicans (assembly GCA_026413305.1). Lineage (NCBI taxonomy): Eukaryota > Metazoa > Cnidaria > Anthozoa > Zoantharia > Hydrozoanthidae > Hydrozoanthus > Hydrozoanthus tunicans. The sequence goes on from JAOBAT010053360.1 coordinate 6,509, forward strand.
TACATTAGGGCGCTTCAATTATCTTAAGAAATCAACAGAGGATTGGCACATAAAAAAATATCTGATGATATTTATGTACTGCCTCATTTAACGGTGATTTTCCATGGTATTGAATTACCTAAACGAGGCGAGACTTAAAGTACTCAGTTCGTAGTTTAATTTATGAAAGTAGAAATAAATTTATTTTCTTCCTTTATAAGAAAGCTATAGTTTCTAATTGCTAGTTTTTATATAATACTGACATACAAGTAAATGTTCAGGTCGAGTAATCAAAATTACACTATTTCTTAAAAAATCATATACAGTGGAACCACATGTAACAATCATCTGTACACAACAAACATCTGGGTTAACAAATAATTGTATTAATTTTTTTGTCTGAATTACAAGAAAATGTATTGAGAAATACCTCAATGAAATACCTTGATATAATAAATACCTCTATATATCAAACAATATTTCTGCCCCCTGGAACTTCTTGATATCAAAATTTCACAGTGCTTGAAATTTACTTGTTTATCAAGAAGCCAGCTGGTAGCCTATGCGAGCACAAGTTTTTATAGCCATATATGTTTTCTAACATAGGCAGCTGAAGCAAAAAAAATATTAGGGGGAAGGGCATTTGTTTCCAGATTTGTTCAAGCCCAAGAAAGCAGACAAGCTTCATTCAACCAACACATTGTAGTCTAAGTTGCATCTGATGGCTGCTTTTTCTAGAAACTGCTATTGTTTTGTTTTGTTTGACATTTTTATCATATATTAACAATGTTTTTCCAGAAAATAAAACACTTGTCTGGAGTGTTTGATCTAACTGAGCACTACATTCATGAAACAAGCTGTATACTTTAATTGATTAATTTCTTTTTCACAAAATGTAATCCTAATGCAATCAGCATGAAATGAACCGTCAAAACGCTTTCCTCTGAAAATTTGGATTATTTACAAAGCAGGAGTCTAAGGCGGTGCTAGTACATACAATTTCATGCCAATAGTTAGGTGTCACATTTGTTACAATAAATGTAATTTATGACTAGATCTTTTGTCAGGTGAACTCTTAAAAGTTATTTCCAGTTTATAACTTATTTTTGTGTGAAAGGTCAAATAGTAACTCTCAGGAGCCAAATAAACAGAGATTTAAGAAAAAGTGAGGAGGGGGTGAAAAATTTCTTAACAGTTTAATAAATGGGAGGGTCCAAATAGGGGGATGATAATCTGGATAAAGATTTGAAAGCAGATTGGTCAATTGCAGGATTATTAGATTATGACTTGTAACAGAGACCAGGAAAGATCTGGATAAATGAATTGAATTCCAAACTCTAGATTCTTGTTGTCCATGCAGTAGTTCAAGCAAAAACAGGGACAAACACCAAACATGATACAGAACAATAGGATTTTTATCTTGAAATTTTGATCACTTAATTATTGTACCAGAACTTGAAAAATTAATAAACGAAGGGGTCCTTATAAGTCCGAGTGGGGAGGGGGGTGGAGCGACCAAAAAAACTAATAACTGCCCTGGGAGATTTTTTTTTTGCACCTGATAGTAGAACATTACAGTGGTCTTTGATTGATAACTTCCAGAATGCAGATTGAAATTAATTAATAGTCTAAGAGGAAATGCATACCAAAAAACCAAAATAATGATTGTGAACAATTAAAAGAAAATAAACGCATGAAAGCTCATCTGTGCTTGTCGGAGCATACATCAATGGAATACATTAAGGCTAACTTGAATTGCAGTCCAGGGTTTCAAAACAAAGTAAGCTTTTGGTTCTTACCACAATAGCATGACTATAGCCATTGTGATCAAGGTTTTAGTTAGAACCAGGTTTAATTTGCTAAGTTAAAACTTTGTACTGTACTTCAAAAGCTTATTGAATTAAGTATATATTTCATTGATGAAAGAAACAACAATATTAGTTAGTTTAGAAATAGTGCCTTAAAGTGATCTTTGTTTTTTTTTACTTCAGGTGATGCAAAGTGACAATCTGGCCAAGATTGCACTCAAGTTTGATTCAACCCCATCAGAGTTGGCCAGGCTGAACAAACTCGCCTCTCATATGCTTTTTCCTGGACAGGTAAATAATTGTTAAATGATTACACTTTCCAGTTTTGTGATTCTGAAGGGTTTTTTAGAGTTGTTCAAACTAATATCTTGTCAGGTCAGTTTCAATAATTGCTGTAGTTCCTGTTAACAACTTTAGATTCCTGGTGGTAGCTGGTAGCGTTAATGAATAATGAATGAGATCAGTCTTTGACTGTTACGTTAATAAGAAGTTGTTGTGTTTGTAAGACTGTAGGCTCTTTGTGGCGAAGGGTTTGATCTGTAAGCATGTTTTACTCAAACCTAAGGGTAGTATAATGTTTTTGGTCATGAGTTTAAGTTGCGATTATGGCCCAAGCTCATTGTTTTCCATGTGCCTGAAGGTATGTTAACCAGAGTGGCAACACAAGTAAGCGGATGCATGTGTGTTGTTTGGCAGTTTCTTATGAGATTATAAGTGCAAAGCATGACTGTATGCCCTGCCTATAGTATTTTTCTAATTGCTGAAAACTCCAATCTTGCTAAATAGTTATTTTGTGTGTGTGAAGGTGTTATATATTAGAATAGAAGGGAAAACAATAATCAAAGACATACAGGCAAGATTTGTGTTTACTTACAGTTTTCAGCTATTTTGGTCAAAACAGTAATAATGTAATTTTTCAACTGAAAACAATTTTGTGCTTTAAATAACTTGTCGTACCTGTTGGCATTCCAATTCTGTCCATAAAGCATGACATGAATATACTGTATAGTATGGCAAAAGCTTAGATGAAATGAATCTTGAGTTAGCAGTTTCCATTTGGTAACCACATGTCAGGGAAAAGTGAGATAAATTTGATTTATGTCAGTGATTTTCAATATTTGTTCAGTAGTGAGGAAAAGTGCTTTATTTGTTCAGGAGAGAACTCTCTAAAAATTTTTCAACGCTTAAATTGCTCCCATTGGCAAAAGTACAAGAAGCTCTGGTGAATATTCATCAAAAATAAAGAGAGCACTGGTCCAGTGAAACTGAAAAGAATAGGTTTGTGCTAGGATTGGTGTGCGTGTGTCTTGGGGGAAAGAGGAGGGGATGCAATAAACTCCAGAAAGCTCTCACAGGTCGGTCATCCCTTACATGATTATTGCAGACCCTGTTTGTGCCAGAGAAGAAAGAATTGTCACCAGATCAACCAGGCGCTCAAAATCCAAATGTGATTACCAAAGCCCCAGAACCATTGTTTCCAAGACAAAATAGTTTGGACCACAAGGTAATAAATGAACAGAAGCAGACTTTTCGAGCGTTAGCCCTTCGTCTGATGCTCAGACCAAGGGCTAACGCTTGAAATGTCAGCTTCTCAACTTAATTTACGGCATTGATAATTTATTTATCAATTCTAATCACGAGTTTATTTCTACTCACCGATGCATTTAACAGTTTTTTTTAAAAACTCTTCACCTCGAGAAGCAGACTTAGTTGTTGAATTTAAGGAGTCTGTGCACAAGTGACAATTTGACTTTTTTCAGAATAGTACTTGGATTTTTTTGTAACTCTTACTTAAAACCACTGCACCTGTTCAGCCCAAAACACAACAAAAGTCATGTTGATGAAGTACATACGCCTCTCCCAGCATTGATACTTTGTACTTTTCATGTTATGAGTCTATGGTAATAATTTTGCTTTGCATCTTCAATTTTAATTTTCTTCAGTCGGAATACATGTTGACTTATGTGGTTATACATGTGTTATGTAATAATTATCAATGTCAGAGAAGTTTGATGTTAAACTGGATTTAGTACCAATCATTTCACTTGCTACAGGGTTCGTACGGGCCATGGAAAACCTGGAAAGTCCTGGAATTTTAAAATTTCATTTTCCAGGCCTTGAAAGTCATGAAACTTTGATTAGGGTCACAGAAAGTCATGGAAAATTGGCAGAATTTAGATTGTTAACAATGTGTAGAAAAAATATAACCAAACCATATGTTTGAAAAAAAAACATATTTTTGCTGGTTAATCAATGGTTTTACTGTGGAGATGCGGTGCAGTACAACCGTGCAAGAGTTAAACCAGGCCAACTTGTGTGGCTGCTACCAAGTACATGGGAAAGAGGTCCATCTTTGTGAAAAATAATTCTGATGTGTTGAGGGAAAAAATAACAGTGCTAGGTCATGGAAAACCAAGAAAAGTCATCCATGGAAAAAGTCATGATTTTTCAGAAAGTCAAGAGAGTACAAACCCTGTGCTACTTTGTGCATTCAGAAGGACCTTCCCTTGGTCTGATAAAAAACAACTTACAGTTACTGTTATTGTGTCCTTACTCTAAACGACAGCAGAAAAAGAACCCAAGTGGACCAGAGCACAACCAAGAGGCTGTAAAGCTGACAAAAAATGTTATTCTGGATGATGATGAGGAGCATATTTCTGATCACTTCCTTCAAATTAAGGCCAGATACATCACCGATGGACAGGTGAAAATGCTTGAAAATCTTAGAAACTTAAAACAGTGCAACCCAGGGTATAATGAACCCTGTTACAACAAAGTTACTTTTGGGCCCAGCAAAATTACTTTAGCTTGTATGGTTAAAAAAAAAATTGGGTCCTTAGGCCACATTTTACTCCGATATAACAGTTCACAAAACATGTACCTGTATTTTGACATACTGTGCTGGAAATTTCCAGAATTTTATATGTTCTTTTTCTCTTTATATAGAACATTTAGACTGTAGGCAGTTATTAAAGCCCCCTGTATAATGAAGTTTTTCACATTTATTTTTTAATATTTTGATATATTGGGTTTTGTTATTACGAACCCCAGTTATATATAACAAACTAAAATTTGTTCAGTCCCTTGACACTTTGTTAAATCAAGGTTGCACTTCACCTGAAAACCATTGTATTTTCACCTCGATCTTTCTTATGGAAAGGGGGAAAGACTTACCATATACAGTATAGACTTGTTCCTAGTCGTTTCAGAGGGGACTTGAACAAGTGAGGGGAGTGCCCTATACTCATTCCAGTCTCTTCTTAAATGACTGGGATTGAGTCTGCTATAGACCTTTATCACACAAAAAATATATCAAATTATACATCAAGAAACTGTGGCCAGCACCAAATTCATTGCATCAGTAAAAGCCAAATTGTCAAGTTTTGTAAACATTTCCCAAAAAGTTACAAATAAATGTAGATTTACTGTCCTTATTTTTACTAAGAGATAATTATATGCAGGCTATTGGATATCTTTGAATAAGCCCTCCCTCCTAATAAGTTAACCATTTGGAAGGTGAAAAAAATATACAAGCCCCTAGGGTTTATTAGTTGAGTATTTGATATGTGTTATTATGATTGTTATTGTTTTTGTTTAGTCATAATTTTTAGAGTTCAAAGCTTTAACACAAGAAAACACTACACAAAACAAGTTTTTTGCTAATTCCCAACAGGGCATAGTTTCTGGAGTACTGCTTGTTACTCCGCACTCAGTAATGTTCCAACCAAATGTTTCTGACCCACTCGTAATGGACAGAGGGCAGGATGCATACTGTATAACCACGCACATGTCAGCTATAACTAGTGCAGCCATGTACCATGACATTGCTGCAATGGCTATTCATGACCCACTAAAACCTGGAAGGTTTGTTGTTATTGATGATATGTTCTAAATTGTTGGAGAAGCTGATCAGCAATTTGATTGATGTAGATCCAAATAATTTTATATATTGGCATGTTTCAGCATGTTGCATGCTATCTTCAGAATAACATCAAGCATTTGAATATAGCATAATATTATAAAAGGGGAAAGAAAACATATGAGTAAAATGAACATGTCCATTGTCATTTCAGTTTTGCAACCCTAACAATTATTTTTTGTTATTCTAGTACATTTTCCTCTTTTTTACCATCCAAATTTTATATACTGCTTGATTTTATTCTGACCATCTGAAAATTGTCAATAATGAAATTTGTAAAAATGGAAAATATCCAGATAAAATTATGATTGTAAAAATAATATTAAAGATAAAAGTGATCTCTTGATAAAAACTCATAAAATAAACTTTTGGCTGTCTTTCATACAACCCTTCTTTTCTTAATTATGCAAAATATAACTTGTAAAATTCATAAAAATTGATGTTTGTTATAACAAGACAGGAACCACAAATATAAGGTATGAAGACAATAAAAATGATAATAAGATTAATGTACTAAAAAGAAATAGCATATTGACATGGCATAGGTTTATGATTGATATCTTCTTCTTTTGTACCATGATTCATTTGTGGTTCACTGCAATAAACAAAAAAAAAGATGTAAATAACAGTTCCAAATCTCTGCCGTGTCAATATCATTAATAAGAGTACATCCTCTGCACATTTACCTTTGTATTTTTCCTTGGCTATTAGCACCTTTAGTTTTGTCTGATGTTGTGATACTAATTTATATAATTATACTTTTATGACAAAGTAGCTTGAGTTTTAACCTTTTTTTAAAAAGCACATTCCTTTGCCGTATTTGTAATTTTTTACATTAATAATTGAAAAATCATTGTTGAAAATCATTATTGAAATCTCTAGGTTTTACTTGGATCCTGAAACTTCAGAGTCACTAAGTCGACAAAACAGCTCTGGATCAGAAAGCACTCCAACTTACTCACCCAGACACACTCCCCTGGACATCATTCAGGAGCAAGATGTTGATGAAACATTAATTTCTGAGGACTCAAATACTGCTGTAGCTGAACTTTTAAATGATATAATTGATAATGTTATAAACAACAAAGACTCTTGCCATGAGAAAAAACTAAATGATTATCACCTGTTGATGAGTGGTGAAATGAGGACATCTTCCCCGATGAATGACTCATCATCAGTAGTTTATGATATCTCACCTTCATCTGAAGATTCGGGAATTACTAGAGCTCTCAACAAAGATGAATTGGTTTCGCAGTGTTCTGGAGGGAATCCTTCTAGTAATGAAAACCATGATGTGAATGGCCATTGTGGTAATGCAGTTCAAAATGGTACAAGCATGTCGGAGTTTGTACAAGCCTCTAGGGGTTGCTCATCACAACTGGAAGGTGATATTAGTCGAGACAGTGGAATTACAGAGGATGGCAACACAGCTGACTCATCATATTTCTCAAGTTTTAGTAATGAAGTCAAGTATTGGCTTGGTTTGCAAGGCCAATCAAAAGGTTCGATTGATTAATGGTAAAAGATACATATTCTTTTAATACTTCTTGTTCATCACTTACCTGTACTGTGTGTGTCTGTTTAGATTCTCCTGAACCTTTTGGCAACTGTAGTGCCCTCTTCATGCAGATGTCAAAGTCATTGGTGTATTGTCAGCTTATGTTGAATGTTTTTCTCTGTACTTGTGGGATGTGAGTTTTGCCGTCTTCTCTCTCTCCTCTCTCTCTCTCTCTCTCTCTCTCTTTTTTTTTTTTCTTGTCAACTTGATCTTTCTGGTTGTTTAATAATAATAATAATAATTTATTACATTTCTATTACGCAATTATCAAATGAATATAAAATTTTCAGCTGCGCATTACAAAAAAAATCTACACTAATGCTAAACGATTAAAACCATTAAAATTGATAATAAGATAGTAAAATAGGCTTGCAATTAGAAGTGAATTCAAACAATCTAACTGACCTTTAGAGAAAGGCCATTACTTTATGTACAGACCCCTTAAATTGTTTAATGGTGACTGTTTTCTGTATGGTAGTTCGCCTTCAAAGTGAAAGTGAGGACTTCATACCACGCCCTGCAGCTGCATCGGAGGATCTGCCACTTTATCTGTGTTTGAGAATAAGCAAGAAAAACTGGTGTCTTTACAGAGAGAAGTTAAAAGGCCCTGGAGCAGATATCATGAACCGTGATCAAAAGCGAAGGGAATACTGGTTTGCTATACCCAGTGCAAGGTATGTTAGGTTGATTTGAGCTTTGATTTTGGAGTTGACAAGTTTTTCTTTTCCATGGAAAATCTAAACAGTGTTTTTTAAGAACTCGTTTAAACTCTTTCTAAGAAAATAAATTACTGCTTGAATTTTGGCTTGACCCAAGCTTAACTTTGAATAACCCAGTCCAGGCCAGGAGTTTCACTAGTTTGATATCTGAAGGGTGGTGGGTATATTCTACCCTCCACACTTACTCTTTCAGTATTTGGCCTAAATGCCCAGTTAATGTGCAACCCTCTTACAAATACTGTAATTTATATTTTTCTACGGTTCAAGCACTTGACATTTTCATGTATCTATATAATTATCACTGTTGAGTGAGCTCATACCACATAAACCAAGTGGTTCCTTACCAGTTTCCTAGCTATGTGCAGCCTAACTAGTCATCATTGTAATAAATAACTTTATTTGTATTTGGCTTTAGTAAATTGAACTTAAACATCAACTCCACCCAGCTTTATCAAAAATGTTTTGAAAGCCAAAATACCCATTAGGATTTTAAAGGGACATTTTTGACAGCAATAATTGTGTTCAAAGTTAATGGTTGATCATAATAATATGAAGCGAACTTGTTTGATGTACATCAGTAGTCATCATTGTTTACGAGTACTATATATTTCAAATTTACACATCAAATGTAGGTATCTTAATCTTTTTTGCTTAATTATGTTTTTGGTTTAGAATCGAGCATGTATATCAGTTCTTTAACAAATGGTGTCCCAGGATTCACAATGCTACTTATGAGGATGATGATGATGAGAGTGAGGACGAAGCTGCATCGATAGAGATGGCAGAGGAGGGGGAGGTAAATTTTTACCTATCATTATTAAGTGGAAATTAAAATCTGAGAAAAAAATTTCAGACTTACCAGGGCTGTAGGAAATACACAAGATATATTTTGTTCTTTTGTTCTGCTGTTTGTCTCTTAAAGTCCCTATTAATTATTTTTTCAGGAAAAAATAACCTATTATCACTAGTTTTAGTGATGGTCAACTATTTTTCAATGAAACTCCTTCAGTTTGTGACAACCACTAAGAGTCTTTTATGTCAATGTTTAAACAACTTGTTTTTGCCTTTAATTCTTCTGCTCTTTGCCAGTTCTTAATTTTAAGTTTCATTTATTTTTAAAAAGTATAAATTTTTTTTCTTGATTGCAAAAAACTTTCAGGAAATTTGAGTTTAAACTTCAACCATATTTGAAGGATTCTAGTGCAAAAACAGTGTGACTTCCTATCAAATGCTAAGATAACCCAACAATTATGAATCAATAATAAGGATAATGCTAGGAGAGTTGAGAATTTGATCAAAAGCTGTAACATTGTTATTGCATCATAATGGTTTGTTACTAATGAGTGGTTCCAACAAAATTGCATTATCTAAAATATTTTGCTGCAGTCAATAACCTTTGAATGTATTTTTAAAAGCCAAGTTGGGCTGCTGATGTATCTTGACGTAGATGTGAACTGTAGATCTCCAATCCAAGTTTGGCTCAAATTTATCCAAAGGTTATGGATTGGCGGCAGATTGAAAAAATGCAAGTTTGTTGGAAACACTGGTGACGTTATCAGTTGAAAACCTTAAACATTATTATCTCAAGAACCATGAAAGAATGTGATAAAAAGATTTCACCGCTATTCCTCATCTAGTAGGGTTTATCCATTGAAGAAATAAAATTTTTCACTTCATGTGTACTTTAAGATTTATTCTACCCACAGTAAGTTAAACTAATAAATAATAAGAATTCCTGAACCACAAAACAGAAACTACAGTATGCTAAGTAACTATCACTTTAATATATCTGTAAATTAATATAGTTTTTAACAAAAATTTAAAGTTATATATTTAATGATGTAGTTTGGTAATATAAAACCTGTGCGCACACTCTGTGCAGTGATAGAAACATGTATGAATTTTTTAGTTCACAAATTAAAAGAAGTGCTTAGAAATAAACTCCGGCTAGCTTTTCTCATATTTCTTGAGTGCACACTAAAAGATTCACAAACTCAAGTGTTTCTGTCATACCAGAGCGAGCAAGTAAGCTTTATGTTTCTTTTATGAAATGAGCCACATAAACAGCCAATGAATCCCTGTGATGACAAATACAGGTTTACTCTGTTCATATTTAGAGTATATCACAACCAACCTGCTTTATTTTATAATATGATTTGAAACATTCTGACAATTTGTAATTCATCATTGGTTTTTGTCTACATGTGCCATTCAAGCCCAAAGCTAAAAATATTTGTTTAAAAAATTTATGATAATGTTTTCAGAGATATTCTCCTTCCTAACTTGTGCAACCAATAATGATTTCTTTTACAGCCTACGAAAAAATTTAAGAGCTTGTAAAACATATAAAAGATTATTTGACAACTTGTAGTTCGTTGTTGCTTTGGCTGGGTGTCAGTAGTTCATTAACATAACATTACAAATACCTTTAGTAATTTTGTTTATAAAGCTTAATCCTTCCTAAAATAAGCACTAATCCTTCCTTGAGCCAGCTTTGCCAATCAGGCTCATCCTTATCTTGGGTTTCCTCTCATATCATAAGCAATTTTAGTTAAATAGTAAATAGCATAAAAATTAAAAGCACAATAATAAATAAACACAAGGTTTAAAGTGATAAGGGATGATTATTTGATATTGGTTTAGTTCACACACATCTGGAATGAGACTATTTTGCCTTAAACAAACACATATAAGTAACATGTACATAATTTATAACTATTTGACAAAATTTGTATAAAACTATTTATTTTTAAATTGATTTATCCCTGTTGCTTTTGATTGGTTGGAATGTTTGACCAAAATGGGAACGCTTTTTCCACCTTTAGTATTAAAATGTTTTTTAACTTAGAGTAGATTGTAAAGAATTTGACTTGTGTAGCAGTACACTTAATTCATGGACTGATAATTGATTTTTAGTCTGAACATTAGCCTACCCAAAATTGAATTGTCAACATTTTTTCTTTGGTCCCTCACAGATTCTGTCTCCACTTTTTATATTTTGCTCTGTTTAACTTCACCCCTCAGATCAACCTTTCTTTAACTCCACATCATATAACTCCTAACTATAACTCCACCCACCTAACTTATCTCTGTAAACTCCGTCCCAACTCACTCCTCTCTTATCAACTCCAGCCCGCTCCTCTCCATAACTCCATTCTACCTCACTCCTCTCTCTAACTCCATCTCAGCTCACTTCTTTCTATAACTCCATCTCACCTTACTCCTCTTTCTAATTCCATCCCAACTCACTCCTCTTTCTAACTCTACCCCAACTCACTCCTCTAACTCCATCCCAACTCACTCCTCTTTCTAACTCTACCCCAACTCACTCCTCTTTCTAACTCTACCCCAACTCACTCCTCTAGCTCCATCCCAACTCACTCCTCTTTCTAACTCTACCCCAACTCACTCCTCTAACTCCATCGCAACTCGCTCCTTTCTATAACTCCACCCAACTGACTCCTCCATATAACTCCTCTCCACCCCATCTAACTCTTTGTTATTCATTACTTTCTGCCTCCAGCACTACACCCTCAATATGCCACCACACCCATAATGTTTTATTTTATGTACACATTTTGCGTTTTTTTATTTTTCAACTTGGAGATTTTATTTTGCACCGCGTAGGGTCTTAGTTTTGATGAGCAGTGCTATGCCTGTACACCCCCAAATACTAAGGTAGGCTGTTGTGCTTGATTGATCCTGCACACTGTGATGAGAAGCAGTGCTTACTACTGGGCAGTTTTTCCAGGATCATACAATTTACTAAGCCCTAGCCATGTGGGTTCCTGTAGCTTCATCTGCTAGGAGAATTGAAAACTACAGCATTTTTAGAAGTTGTATTTTGACAGACTTAAACGAAAAAATCTTTGATTACACTATGGTTAAAGTGCCAATAAAGTTTCTTTTTTTACTTTTTATCAAAAAGTACATATTTCTAAAAGAATACTCCTGAAAAATTTAAAGATTTTGATTTGTGATTTTTTTACAAATTTTGCAAAACCAATGAAAAATGCCACAAGATTGACACATCAAACTATTCTAGTTCGATGTGACATAGATTAAGGAATGTGATGTCAATTTGTTATATGTTTTGTTCGAACGAAAAAAGATACTTCGAGGGTATTCTTTTTAAATAATATGTCAAAAAATAAAGAAAACTTATGGGCATTTTAAAAGTTTCTGGTATATTACCTTGTGTTTATTTATTGTTTTAGGTATTTGATTAGTTTTACCCTTGGCCATATGTGATAAAATATTGGCATCTTCTTTGAATTCCAGTATCTTGTTGTCTTAAGTGTAGTTGTATGACCTGTCTGTTGCATTGTGAGTATGGTTTAAGGCGTTAGAAGCCCTGGTGCGCATGCTTGGTGTTGTGTTTTAGATGTGTTGATAAATTCTCCCAACTTGAGTGTATAGGCTTCTTTGAACAAGCTTTGGAGAATTTAACTCAAGCATGTTTCCCATATTATCTAAAAAAGTTTGCAATCACAATCAGTAAAGACCATTATAGACCAATTGGAAACCAGTGATAGAGTTAATGTCTGAGACGGTCTGCAACACAGTAATTATCTGAATGATCAGATGAGTTGAACCTTGATTCTAATTCCCAAACTGTTCTGATTACATCAACGAGGACAAATTTTAATGAAAACAGTTGTGATTGCATAAGGATACATAAGGATTGTTTTGTGAGAAAGATTTGTTTTATTGAAAGTATTGCATACTAAACACACTCTTGTTAATCATTGTTTATTGTGTTCAGGTAACTTAATTGTTATGCATATTTTTTTAATTTGAAATATTGAGTTGTAAAATATATCATTTTGGTATTGTGAATTTCTGTGCTAGATTGATATAGGAGATCAGCTGTCCAAAGAAAGCAAAGTTCATGATGTTGTCTCCATGTCAAGCCTTAAGAGAGGGTAAGCTTGTTTACTTGCAGCATTTCTGGAGTTGGTCGATTACAACTAAATTTTAATTTCTTCATTGAAAATGTTTTTACCAGTTCTATAGACTTAAGTGTCAAGTCCGTGAATAACAACAACTAAAACGTGCCTATAACTATATAACTGTGGCAAGGAAAATCAATACCATGAAAAGTCATGTTTTAGGTCAGGTGGTTGATGTCCTATGACTTAGGTCCTCAAAAACCAATAATCTTACCTTAAAATGTCCTAAAAAAGTAATTAAAATTTTGCTTTGAGAATTTAAGTGGACGAACCCTGAACTGTATTCCTGGATTTTTTGGTACATACTACTGATCTCTGATGCCCTTTGTCACTTCACATTGTTAATTTCTGTCAATATCAATATGTAGTGAGCTAATCACCCTTACTTGCGGTCATGTACTGAATTGCGAAGGTCGTCGCTTTACGAGGTCGAACGGAAAGCATGTTAAGGTGCATATTGCTGCCGCTATACGGCCCATGCATGACCTCGGAGCACAGCTCCACAGCCAGATAGAATTAGCTGGGTTTCAAATTTGTTGAGGGAGGAAAACCGGAGAGCCCAGAGAAAAACCCTCGGAGTCAGATTGAAATAGACAAATCTCAGCCTACATGCATAAACAATGACTCAATCCCTGGTCCACAGTTGTGGGAGGCACGAGTGCTAACCACTTGGCCATCCTGACTTTCCGTTGTTAGTCGATGCTTTGTCAGTTGTCTGTCTCCTCAATTTAAGACCGCATCACCTGTCACCAAAAACTCCTCCAATCAGAGCATGTGCTGAATCAAATCTATTTTTACTATAAAGCTATACAATACTGAATAGTAATTATGTCATTGGGCTTCACAGTCACAAGGTTTCTGTTGCATTTCTGGATGATTTCGCTCCTGAGATGAACAACCAATCAGAAATCCTAAAAGATGTCCACCTCAAGAAGGTACTTGTAGAAGTTGATGTCTTTTCCCACATGGTGTCAGATTTAGTTACTTTCTAACTTTACTGTATACTGCCAGCATGTGTTGCTTTGGTGGATTTTCTGGCTCAAACCATGGTTAGTCAAACAGAGCCGTATTGTGTAAGAAATTCTATAAGAATGAGTCACACTTAGAAAGCCCAAGCAATTCAATTATTTCACATACTTTGAATGCTTGCAGACATGATATCTCATCATGTTGCAGTTATTTTTTATATTCATCGATTTTAACAACCAGTTTGGTGCGTAGTTGTATGATACAGTAGCCTGGACTGATGTGATTGAAATAACTTTACCACTTCATTGTTATACTACAGCTGAACAAGAGTTTGCCAACCCGCGCTGTGGGCCAAAACTGGGAGCTGGTCTACAGTACGTTCTGCCACGGGTTCAGTCTCACCACACTGTACAACAAGATGTGGAATACAGATATGTACCAGGACAGTCCTGTTCTGTTGGTTGTTTTGGACAATCATCATTCTGTAAGTCCTTCAGCACCATGCATCTTTGGGTTGTTCTGTAAAAACAAACTAGTACAATTAAAGGCTAGAAATAATTGGCAATTGGCTCCGAAAACTATCAGAAATTTTTGAAAGATTAAAGAGATCAAAGTTGTGGAGTTCCGTTAGCAAGTTCCATTTAGTCCTGGAGGTTTTGAATTACTTGCATCATTGCTTCATTTAGTCTGTTATGTAAATCTCAGAATGTTTGATATTTTCTTTGCAGATATTTGGTGTTGTCTGTTCTGGACCGCTGCACATAAGTGATAGCTTCTATGGCACGGGGGAGTCATTTCTGTACAAGTTTGAGAATGGAGATGATCTAAAGGTAAGACTTGTAAATCTCTTGTACCATTCCGTGTCTATAGAGGGGTGGCCATAGAATGATTGCGAGTAATCCAGTCCAACTACCAATTCTGTTCCTTTCAGATATCTCTTAGTGTTCACCCACTAGTCTTGTAGAGACAGTAAATCTTATATTTTTAAAGGTGTCAGTGTGTATTAGTGTTTTGTTTGCAGGTGTGCTTCAACCCTATGAACACTGGCGGATATGGGCCCCTGGGACCCTACTGGTAGCACTGGTTATTTTTAGTTGCCTTCCTTTCTTCAATGAACTGACTATGTAGCCATGTACTCTGTTTGCTTTGGCTCAGTGTAGGCAAATATTGATCTTTCAGACCTAAACTAGGCAACGTTTTGTTTACAGTTTGTATAAATAAGGTGTTTTATAGCAACCGCCTGAAGGCATTCATGGAAAATTTGTTTTTGAGGGAGTAAGGGGGAAGGGAGATTCTCCCCCGCCCTCCTTTTCAAAATTCCTGGATCTGCCCTTGATTAACCTCTATACCAACAAATACCGTATTAGAATAAATAAATCCTGTAATTTTGGTGAGGTTCTGTTTAGAAATGATCGAGAATTACAATTAATGTATAAAAGACGACGAACGAAGGACATGTTGAAAGTTATGAGATGCTCGAACAGTCAATTGCAAGTTTTATAGCAGACATTCAACAGAAAAATCCACAGTAATCAAAAGGTTGGCAGCGGAAGTTGCATAGGGAGACCATGTCAAACGCACTTCACGTATCAGTGATTACTTCTAGTTATTGTTATTATGAGCTTTGATGGGAGTTTGGAATTAAACTTCAGTCCTGCCAGTGTTAAAATATGTTTATCTTAAATCTTTGATGGTTTTTTGTCTTTGACATTAACTAAAACTTGCTGTCCGCTTGCAGATATTCCGTTGGTCAGGTGAAAATGATTTCTACACGAAAGGTGACAATGACAGTATAGCATTTGGTGGAGGAAGGTGAGTGTGGCTGGAATCGTTGGAAATTGCAACTTGTGTTAACTTGAAACTTACAGCAAACAGAAGAAAACAAGCTGGTTAGTACTGAGAATATGAAATTTTATCATCCACCAAAAACTCTGGAAGATGAATTAAGAAATTCTCCAAAACTTCTCATAGGAATACTATAGACTTAAGTTGGGAGAATTTACAAACTCATCTTTCGGCACTCTTAGGGGTTAAAGGGTTAAGGATTGGCAGTCGATTTTTAAAAAACTGGAAATTTACCTTTCAAACAACTGACGTCATCAGTTGAAAACATAAATGTTCAAATCTCGAAAACATGACAGATTTTGACAATTTTTTTTTTCGCTGTTCTTTTTTTAGCAAGGCCAGTCCACTGAAGTAACACAATATTTCATGTCATAAACACCTTAACTTATGGGGTCCTTGTGGATACCATATTCTGGACTGAATGGGCCACCCTCTGTAAATAAAGTAAAGTTTCAGTTTCAAACAATGAGGGTCATAACAGAGGTGAATATGATGAAAGTAATGATGAAGAGATTAACAATGTGACCATAACTGTGAGTTCGTGCCTCAGGGTGTGGATATAGCGAGTCATGTCCTACTGTGAATATGATTGTGTCTCGGGGGTGGAAGCGGAATCTTTTCAGTATGATAACTCGTGATTCCCAGACACCTTTCGACCAATGATTCGTGATTCATTTATAGAATTTCTTCATGATTCATGAGAAAAAAATTTCAAGATTCATGATTCATTTATAGAGTTTCTTCACGATTCATGATTCACAGCCTGCGAGATGATGTGATTCATGATTCCTTCACTTTCTTTAGCCGTGATTCATGATTCAAGATTCCGCTTCCACCCCTGATAGTGTCTGATGTGATTATGAGAACGATCGTGAGTCGAGTCGTTAATGAGTACTGTGGTTGTTATTGCAGTGGTAACTTTGGTCTGTGGCTCGATGGGGATATTTACCACGGCAGTAGCCACGTGTGTACGACCTACAACAACGAACCTCTCTCGGCGAGCGAGGATTTCCTTTGCAGTGGCCTCGAGGTCTGGACCTTTGTCTAGATACAGAAGAGCATCGGGAGTATACAACCTGGTTCAAGATATAGCCAACTGTTTTGCGTTGTTTCTATTAGAGACTAAGAAAGTAAAATTAGATGTAAATTGTATATAAACCGTTAGTGAGTTGAATAAAGTTTATTTTATAGGATAATTTTATGTTTCTTGTGTGTTTCTTGGAAAAGACAAAAGAGTTTTTAAGTTGTTTAAAATGATAGGCTAAAAGTTTTTCTTGAAATTTTCAAAATATTTTTAGATATAAAATGTTTGGAAGTTAAATTTTTTGGATGAATAAACTTTTGGATCATTTTTCTTAAAAACTTAACAGTCCGAATATTTTCGTATTTAAAGTAAGTAGTTCCCGAAAGGAAGGGTTTTATAATTGGTATGTCATCTTCGGAAAATCTAACAGCTTTAGAAGAAAAGTAATAGGGGGCCTGTTCATCGCACGGGATAAACCAACTCTAAACAGAGAAGTACATTCATTCGCTGCAAAACTCTTCCCCTCGGGAATTACCTAGTGCTAGTTTCAAATTTTACTATCGACGACTTCAGGTACGAAAACGTTATAAAAAATTCAAAACTTTTGAGCCTATTATTTTAAACATTTTACAAGCATGACAGTTTTTTAGTCGGTGGTAGAGCACGGGCTGCAGGATACATTGGTTACAAGTTTAATATAGAGGCAAAAGATCAAACCTTGAAATTTTGCTTGAGTTTTTCTCTTTGTCCGAGAACCACCGCGATCTTGATCGTTGGAACCGCCATTTTCATTTCAAAATATTCTTGAAGTTGGCCCCATGCCGTAAAAGCTGCCACAGAAGCGCGGTCAGTAAGTTTTAATCGTTACGTCATTATACTGTTTAGTTTTAAAATTTGATAATGATGATAATCTTTTTATTTAGAAAATATTTGATTTTGGCAATGAATTTTAGAGAAAAAATCGGGATTTTTAGACATTTGTGAAAGAATTTTAGATATTTTTAGAGAACAAAGCAGACAACGTTGATTATTAAAGTAAGAACAAGTCAGTTGCCGAGTAAGCCTGGAGTTATCTTCATTTTATCAGTTACGCTTGAATATGTGCACAAGACTCAAATTTGCTGCAACGTTGAGTTAATAATCAGTTGATGCTTGTTATCGACTCAAAGTTGAGTATATAATCAGTTTGTGCTTTTTGTCGAGTTGATGTTTGTTATCGACTCAACGTTGCAGTAATTTGATTCTCGTGCACCTGTTCAAGCGTAATTAATCATGGCATTGTCATGTCAGTTACAACTCTTAAATACAATTACCGACGAGGTTCCAGTATGAAAGAGCTGAGCCCAGGGGTTTCACACGTTCAGTTGCCAATCATCCGCCGTCGAGTTAACATCCGTAAAGGTCCGTGCACACGTCACCAAGCAATAACGGTGAAGGGGGCCGTTCTCCCGATGGTCCCAAGGAAGGTGTAATTTTAGAAGTTACCATGCACCATACCTCTCCCTCCCCCATCCCCGGCATCTAAATATACTCTGAGCGCTCTCTTGTGTCTTTCTTTTGTAAAGCAACAAGTGATCCAGGTGTAGTAGCTTTCACATTTACTTGAAATATACAATCCCTAGGCCCTCCACCTCCTATCCTAATTTTTTTATGTCTGATTTAGTTCTTCATGTAAGACTGCACAAAACTTCCCAATTGTTTTTAGTGTGTCTTACACCAAGGTCAAGACAAAAAAATGGCGGTCAGTGGTTCAGTCAAGGCGATAACTTCCTAATACCGGAAAGAATAATAGTTTATCGTATGAGAACGTTAAAACTATTCAGCCATATAAGAAGGATGGTTTTTGCTTGCATTTAAGCGAGTATTGAGGTAGGAAACATACAACTTAACTAGGCTGACCTCATTCGAGCAATGTCAATATTTTTAAAAAGTTTTCAGCAACTTGTTGTTTTTATACAAGCCGGCTGTTTTAGTGTGTGACAGGTGAGCAGTCGAGCTTATAAACACTCCTGGTTTTACCACGTTTTCAGCTCAGGAATCCAACGAAGTAGAAAAGTTAGAAAAATTAGGCCCTATTCTTGATCATGATAGCAAAATATTGATACGATTTAATAAGATGTACACAGCGTTTGAAAAACTAAGTTTACAGCTGACAAATTGTTTCGGCATGTGCATTAATAGTTATTATTGCTGAAGAGTAACAAGCTGTGTCAGTAGTCGTTGCTTCTGATAATACACAACTTATAGAATCGTCACTCATGCTGTTGCCAATGACAAACAATTTTGCTGGCGAGGGTGGCTGTATTATTGAGCAATAGGTGTTGGCCTAAGCACACAACGCCCACCCCATGGCCCCACACAAGCCAAAGAGTCAGAAGTGGGGGGTGATGAAAGGAACAACTTCAACCCTGTATTGATGAATGATTCTGCAAAAGAAGCAAAAATCCTCCATGTACCCCCACCTTTCCCGGGGGGGGGGGGTTACAATTGACTATTGCATTGTTTTCTTATCTAGTTGTCTCTAAATGCTGCTGGGAAATTGGGGTGGGGTGGAGGGGGGCAGTGGGGCATAGGGATAAATTCATTATAGCATTAAAAAAATAAGTTTCATAATTTAGTTTGTTTTTAGAGTACATGCTGAACATGAAGCCTGAAAATCAAAACACATGGTGTTCAGTCACAGAAATACTAACAGTAGCTAGATAACACAATTTTTTACTTGAGATTTAAAAAATAAAGTGAATAATTTTTTAGAAAAATTTAACTACGAAATTAAGCAATAGCATGTCTAAGTGATGATGTTTCAACTTTTGCTAAACATTCTCAAGTTATTGTCCCAGAAGCAAAACAAAAATTTAGAATATATTTTAGGCTTAGCTGAATACAACAATTATAGAAAAAAATGCATAATACACAAGATAAACCTCAAATGCATTAATCTCATGCAAACTGTATAGAGCATGGAATGTCTGTCTCATTTAGAGAATAACCTTTGTGCATAATGATATTGGGGTATTGTTAATGTATATGTGGTAATACAATTGATTATTTTATTATACATAATATATATATTTACCTTCTACCACCTACTGTTGTTCTGGAAGACAAAGAGTTATAGCTGGGGCAGTTTTCAACGTTAAAGCCTGTCTTTTATGATTAATGACAGTAGAGGCAGTTTTTTTATCTAGTCTGGGATACATAGAAATATCATTTGTCGATAAAGAGCAGCCAAAATAAGGGCACAAGTTTAAAATTTCTCATAAACAGGGTTTTAATCATTTTTCAATAGTTTGTGTAGATCTTTTTTTAACTGATTAGTAAGGCATATTTTGTTTTATTTGTTTGTTTGCTTATTATTTTGTTTTTGTTTGTATTAACTAATTTATTATTTTTTGCAGGTTCAAGTATGACTGCAGGAGGCTTGTGCCACTGGGGCCCAGTCTCTGCTCTCAGCATTATCTTTGAGCTGTTTGTGGTAGGACTGTACTGTGATGTCATATTGCTGAATCCACTGGAGTCCACAGGCAGCCTCCTCCATTTCCTGCTCTTTGTTACATGGCTGGTGTTGATTTTGAACTATTACCTCAAGTCAGTGTGGTTTGGACCAGGCTATGTTCCTACAAAGTGGAGACCTGTAAGTATTGCATCGGAAATACTAGTACTAAATTTGGCAGGTTTTTGTTTATATTTTTTACCTCGTTATCAGATGCACTCTTCTTTCTATCTCGGCTATAGAGACAAAGCTTCTGATTAATGAAAATAATGTTTCTACAGAACAAACTTAATTGCATGAAACTAAGACATTGATATGCTGAGTAATCTTTTTGAGATATGGTTTCAAAAGTTGGAAATTTTATGAAGAATGTATGACTTATTATTGTTCTTGCCTCCAGCTGTTTTGCATTTTTTTCTTCAAAACTACACTTAGTCTTATAGAACTGAAAGTTCAGTCACTCATTAATTTTGATAAACATTCTCAAGTTTTAAGTCAGTTTTTGTTTGTCTCTGTTCTTTCTACTACTTAAGTTGTATGTAATGAAGCCCTAATTCCAATGAGTCTGGATAAACAAGGTTGGACTAGTACTGTACTGATCAGCCTGTTTTAGATAGCAATGCAACAATAATTACAAATTATTATAGATTATTATTATAATTACAAGTTATGATTCCATGAGTGTAAACAGAATATAAACTGTTTTATATTAGATTTCTTGATTTTTTGAGTTTTCAATTTAACCTACCATATATATCATTTGAAAATGACAGCTAAAATTTATTCATTAATTTTAGCTTAATTTGAACACTGCCCAGTCACTTTCCTTAGATTCTGCTCAATCTAGCCAGAATGCTAGAAATGCAATATTTGTGGTTGAAAATTAAATAATAATAATAATAATATAAATAATATCTAGCGAGCTAATCGCCCTTACTTGCAGTCACGGACTGAATTACGAAGGACGCAGCTCAATGAGGTCGGACCGAAAGCATGTTAAGGCGCATATATATTGCTGCCACTATATGGCCCATGCCCCATGATATAATTAGCTGGGTGCTGATTTTGTTGAGGGAGGAAAACCGGAGAGCCCAGAAAAAAACCCTCGGAGTCAGATCGAGATCAACAAATCTCAGCCCACATGCAAAATCCAGGACTCAATCCCGGGTCCACAGTGGTGGGAGGCACGAGTGCTAACCACTCGGCCATCCTGACTCCCCTGCAAATAACAACTGTTATTAAGTAAACTGATTGAAGACTGTTGTGAGTGTTTTGTTTATAAATACACACACATGCTTATAGTGTCTATACAATGAACTCAAACTGTCAGTAAGAAAAAACACAATTAATACTGCTTCACCTTCTAAAGCAAAGTAACTGATTTTGCGCTTTAGAAAAACCCATTGGCAGAAAAGTGGCTTCAATATTGCACGGTTTGTGAAGGATACAAAGCACCACGAGCTCATCATTGTAGTAAATGTGAACGGTTTGTACACTAAGTCATCTTTAGTTTGTTTATATATAGAGTTACTTTTAATTCTCAAATATGTAGATTATTAAATTAGCAGACTTTCTTTCCAGCTGGAAATTGAGTAAGGAATTCTGACTTGCTTTTACTTAGAAATAAACTATTGAACAAATAGCCATCAAAAAGGAAGTATTACTAAGTAATTGGTTTGTTTGGAGACAGCCCTGATATAATTATTCTGTTTTCATACTGGTACATATTCTGATGTTATACCCTAACCATAAATAAACTGGCCTTTGAGTGGCTCATTAATTTTAGTGACAGTTTACTTTTTATTCTGCTGTTGCATATTAAAATTATAGTAAATTGTTATAGCAAAATCGCAATAAGTCTGACCCTGGCCCTAAAGATTGCAATAATTTTACTGATATTATTATTCCCATCCTTGTTATTATTTTGTTTATATGTGCATATATATAATGTTGTATTGAATAATTTATGTTATGTATTTATTTTACTGATTGGGCAATCCCAACTATTTATGCTTCATTTCTTTGGCACTCAACAAGGTGTGTCATGAAGATGGATCATCATTGTCCATGGATAAATATTTGTGTTGGTCACAAGAACCAAAGAAGTTTTAGTCTGTTCCTGTTCTTTGTGCCTATTGGTTGTACTCATGCTGCGGCAATCATGATATCATGTGTCATTGACCAGATATACTGGGTAAGTTTGCATCTGTTTGGCTGACTGCACCTATCCTAGCTAATGAGCTAATTAAATAATTAAACATTAGTTGTCTTGGACCGACTGTTGTGTTTTTCTGAAGTTGATTGGGGTAGGTGAGGAGGGGGATGAGAGAGATGGCTCGATGGGGGGGATGGCTC